>JAULBR010112347.1:0-10170 GCA_032355825.1 Melanodrymia aurantiaca
ACCCTATAGTAACAACTGTTGTATTATGTAGTTTGTGTAACACCCTATAGTAACAACTGTTGTATTATGTAGTTTGTGTAATACGCTATAGTAACAACTGTTGTATTATGTAGTTTGTGTAATACCCTATAGTAACAACTGTTGTATTATGTAGTTTGTGTAATACCCTATAGTAACAACTGTTGTATTATATAGTTTTTGTAACATTCTATAGTAACAACTGTTGTATTATGTAGTTTGTGTCTGACGTTCACTCTTCATCTGACAATGCAGGTTGTAAACAATACTAAACTCACATCTGCTTCAGTTGTTTTAGTCTTCTTGGCTCTTTTTTTTGGAGGTTCCTATTTAAGGAAAAGAATATTGGAATTCAAACAAGTAAGTTAACTAAACATAATCTGATCAAATATATTTTTAGGAGATTCAATTATTTCCACGAGTAATATTGTTCAATTAGTTATTCAAAAAAGCTACATGGAAACACTAAACTTTCTAAAGTATAGATTATGAATACAAACAGAAGACATGCTATATAGTGTTACATTTTACCACCATCTTGGAAAATAACCTAATAGTGTCGTGTAAACCTAGCCTTGATCCTATATAAATTTACTTTCAGTGGTTATTTGAATGCAAAACGACAGAATAAAGTGTAACACCATTATTGTATTAACATGCACATTAAGTGGGCCAAAACGCCCCCACCCCCTCCCCCTTTTCAGTCAATATATATTTATTTTTACAATATAATTTTCAAAATCGTACACATGTCCACCCCCACTCCCTCACCAATTCATCACACATGGGCCCTCCCACTTTTTGTCATGATCAGCAGCCCCTGCCGTACGTTCAATAGGGCAAGTGCTATGGAACTATGTGACTGGTACTGATCATGTACTATTACATCATATTCATTTAATGTTAGATGCAAATGCTGGTGACAAAACGTTTTGTCTCGATAGCAGAATGCTCGGCCTATTGAACATAAGGCTGATTTTATGAGTAAAAAACACAAAATATGGTTTGGTATACAGCATATTTCGTATCAGCAGGAATAATAAGCTATATTTTTACCATAAAATATTATCATAACTGAAATCTTCAAAATGGATTACCCAGAACTGAACTCACATTTATTTCAGCTTCTATAGTTGTGTTGTCTATCTTCTTCGCAGGTTCCTAGAAGGAAAACAATTGGTAGTTCAATATTATTATTAATCAATATAAAATTAATGCTCAACATCATGGTGTATGGAAAATAATCGAAGTTGTCATGTCACCTTTTACCAACGCAAACCACAAACAAAAGAACAAACATGCATGTTGCATAGATGAGTATTTTAGTACATGTAACATATGGCTGTTAACAAAAACATCATCTTAAAACATCATATTAAACAATTTTAATACCTAACAGGAATGATTAATTTATTGCACTGATGTAAAATAATACAATTAGGATGTAAGTATTTCGTAGTTTTTTTTTTTATTACCTTCAGTAGTTACTATGGGAACCAAAAAGCAACCAAAACGTTTAAAAGACAAATAGTTTTTTCGTTTATCTTTTTAAATGACTGCTATAAGTTTATTCTTCTTTGCGTTCGCCGACATATATATATGTCTATTATTTCCAAAATTATCTACAAAAAATATTACAAAAACTTGTCCAAAGTGAGTCCTTGAATGATGTGTCATTTTGTATGATGGCTATACATCATTGCATGTATATAACACACTGTACCTAATAGAGGTGTAACGAATACAGTGTGGCGAATACGATACGTATCACGAATATTAGGTGATGAATACAACTATTTATTCGTGAATACAATACATATAGGCAAAAACGTCCAAACATGCCACAAAATGACAAATAATAATAATAATATTGTTAACTAAACGTTACTTGTTGGTAATACCATGCATTTGCTTAATCTAGTTTGAGTTTTGACATAATTATAGGGATGTAGCACTTCTACAGGAGCAGACTGCCATAGCACACTGGTTGGTGCTTTATCTAAATAATTGTTGTTGAATTTCATTTGAAACAATTGTCTGGGGAATCAAAAGCATACCACATGCAGTTACGTTATAATAATTATTCGCGTGTATTCGGTTCAAGCAGTTGCGAATACGAATACAACTACGATACAGGTTGCTGTTCGGTGCACCGAATATTCGAGTGTATCGTTACACCTCTAGTACCTAACAACCTAAACCACAATATAGATCATAAAAGAATACTCACATCATCTTCCACTTCAGTGGTCTTTTTTGTATGTTTGCTTGGAGCCTTCTGTCCAAAGTATATATAGATAATATTAATAAATATATAGGAATTCCAAGTTAGTGAATTCTATCAAGTTAGTTGTACATATCAAATTATTGCATATTTTCAGACAAAGTTGCATCAAGCTTTATATAATTATTTTCCTTTGCTATACAATGTTATAGTAATTTCTGAAGGTGTAATGTTTTTCATTGGTTATTGGGATATATGCACGTGCATTGTAAGTCATTAGTGTTTTCATATAAGTGAAAGCAGTGTTACCAGGGTTTGTTTTTTATGTAGGCTGTTTTTTCTGTATTTATATGTATTGCATTTATATAAGTTGTTTTTTTGAGATGCTAAGGGAAAGTGTATTCATATTTCACGAAAATACAGTGAGCTTCAATATCATATTGTTATGTGTTGTTTAATTAGAAAATTGTTACTTTATATTCGGTGGAATGAAATGAGGGAGAATATAAACTGATTAATGCATTCCATATCTCAATGTCTGTTGGAGCCACTTATATAATATTTAGGTCAAGTAAGTTCGAATGATGAGAAGATGGACAGCCCGGTTTTCAAAGGTAAAATTGACATTACATAGACAAATTGGGACAGAAATATTCGTCCGGTGTTCAGTATACTTTGCCAAATGGTATCCCAGTAACATATATCAACATTTCTGCCCTTGTCTTCGGAATTCATTGATTTGGGCAGGCATTTCACCAAAACATTACAAAAACCATAGCTTTCGTATTGGTGCAGCAAGGCGAACCCTGTCAGTGTTTTGCATCATTAAATGATGTTAAATTAATGAAAGTTGATATTTTAAATTTTGCATTAATAAATACGTTATTGAAAGAGAAATGTTCTGCTTTTAAATAAAATTCTTATTTCTATTGTAAACAGAATTCCAATCTGCCGTTTTTCACGATAGATGGCCGCCTGTGGATGATCTCGGGATTCAGCGTGTTTTGGCAACAAGTCATTAAGAAATATCTCATGAGCATGGTTACCCGCGCCAACAGAGCATTTAAACAGTTTCTCATTTCTCAAGTCATCAAGAAATATCTGATGTGCATGGTTACCCTTGCCAACAGAGCATTTAAACAGCTTCTCATTTCTCAAGTAATATCTCATGAGCATGGTTACCCGCGCCAACAGAGCATTTAAACAGCTTCTCATTTCTCAAGTCATCAAGAAATATCTCATGAGCATGGTTACCCGTGCCAACAGAGCATTTAAACAGCTTCTCTGTTCTGAAGTCATTGGAGTTTGCAAATAGGCAAAAAAGGTTAATCAGTAAAGTGCCGAAAAAGAACGCCAGAAAGAAGAACTGCACGAGAAAGTCTGAGAAAGCGTTCAACGTGTATTGCTGAGTTGAAATCGGTACCGTCAAACCTGAACGGCAAAGTCTAAGGTTATTGAAGGCAAAGGTTACGCTGCAAGGGACAGTATACGGATAGGAATACCATTCAAGGTGATTAACATCAAGGATTTACAAAGACTTGCCAATTACTTGCCTCTAATAAACAGATCATAGCCAGCAGGTGATAAGCCAACAAGGACTGATGATCATGCAACATATTAACACGACTTGGTGATTGTGTAATGAGTGGATTGGGTATTCTACAATGTCTTGACAAGTGAATATATTATTATCATATATTATCATTGGTGGTCATACAGTGTATTAACAAATGATCTAAAGTATGGATTGGTGATCATACAGTGTATTAATAATTTTATTAAAATAATTGTATTTATTGTCTTACTTTTTTTTAAATTGAATTTTTTATTAGCAGTAATAAGCCAAAGATATTCAGTTCAGTCAAGATAGCAATAATGCGTGAGTTTATTACGAAAGCGGATGATGTGTGGACTTGTTTTTCATCTAACGGCGATGGTACCATTCCACCAATTTCATCCACCATTATGTTCACACTTGCATGTACCCTGGTCGTGATCCTGACAGTGAAGAAATTTCACCCAAGACACTATTGCAGAAATCTTGGAACCGTGTCTGCCATTGTAGTCATTATTATTGTTTTGGTGGCTTTATATGTGTACACAATGTATGGCCAAGTAAGTAAATCTACATAAAATGGCTTTATAGCCCAATATTAGTTTATCATCCTAGTCACCTGAAAAATGTAAATGAGAGTGGGTGCATTTTAAAGAAAAAAAAATTCCACTTGTTATAAAATCACACCCAATACTTGGCAATAGCCAATGTTTAACATATATTCATTTAATTTCATTGAAGATACTGGTCGTTATGGTCTTAATTTGATATAATCTAGTTTTTGTTTTTTTTACTTTGAGGACTCTCACAGAGGATCCTGGTTCTCACCTCTTCAGTGGAGGTCGAGATACCCATTACAATTTGGAGCTGACGTAACGACTGGGTATATTCTTAACACACGAATAATTATAAACCCGATCAGAACCTGTAACAGCTCAACTGCCCGTGCCTCACAGCTTCGGGATGTAGAGCTCTTCACTTTCAAGAGTGGGATGTATGTAATCAGTGTTTGTATAAAGAGCTCCTACTGGCTTCGGCTAGGGGGAACTTCCCTTTAGCTCAATCGGTAAAGTACTTGCCTCTTACACAGAGGATTTTGGGTTGCACCTCTTCAGTGGAGGTTGAGATACCTGTTACAATTTGGTTCTTTATTCTTGACAAGAAAAGAATTTATTCTCAACAAAATGTAGAGAAAATAAATACACAATAAAATCATTACATATCACATGACAGAAGAGTTAAGGAGTCCAAACTAGAGATTGAAGACAGAGTACTGGTTCGGAAAGTTGGTTTCACAGGGAAACACAAACTAGCTGACCGATGGGAGCAGGATCCATATTTGGTAAGTCAAATTCCAAATATTGATATCCCAGATTACAGTGTGAAGCGAAGAAAGAGCCCTCTTGAATGCTTCACTGTTAACATGTTACTGCCCTTTAATGCCACATCGTTTATGTCAACTTGTGGGTCGTTGGTTAGTAGAGCGTAGCTTGCATTGCTGCATATGGGTATCTGCTAATTAGCACACGTGCATTGAGCGACAGGTTAGGCATGACTGACATTATGACAGGGGACAATGCATGTCAGTAAAATCCCGATCTTTCTCCCACCAAACTAACACCCTGCAAATTATAGTATCACTTTCTATTCAACGACACACATGCATCTCCAATTCGAAACTTTGTCTTAACTGACTGCAAAGTCATCATCTTATGTGAGGCTGCCGAGTGTGTTTTTGGTGCAAGCTAAATTTATACAGATGTCTGGTTTTTATGCAGATTTATTCTATGAATAAATGTTTTTGTGACCTTTTTGTGACCCATGCTGAAGTCTTTACTCCATTCATTTGCTTCTATCGAGTGAGGAGTTACATAATTATTTAATATCTTGTTCATCAATAAATTCATTTAGTCTTGTTTAAAATTATGGTGAATAATTTAGAACTGCAGCACAGCATTGATGTTAATGGTCTGCGGTTTTCAGGCATCCGACAGGTTCCTCTATATTTTAAATGTGTTTAATAATTTGGATTATTCATATCAACCATTCAGTAGGAAAGATAATGTGGACTAGCATGAAGTTGCTTTGCCATGTTTTAGTTGTTTAATTGCATTTCTTATTTTTCTTTTTTCAATTGGCAAATTTAGGATAGTATCATTATTTATATCAATATGGTTAAAATTTATTTTTATATCGTTCTCATAATCAGATATAGACCTTTCACCTTTAATTTTGTTTTAAAGTTCGAAAAATATACTTTGGACAGTTAGAAACAACGAATATATTTACCACTTAATGTCAAATTTTTATTGGCTAGATAAACAAAGACAGTGGGTTTTTTGCATGTTTATCATGATTATTCGCAGATTAAATTTGTTTCATCTTTGTAACGTGATCGCTATTTTCCCACCAAAATGGTGATCGATTGTCTTTAAGATATACTAGCGATATTTACTAAAATCTTATAAAAAATTATGGCAAGGGAATCAAAAACAAATTGGACATTTTTAATTTTATGACCTGTTCAATTTCACAATACTGTAGACAAACGCAAAACTTACAGCCTTCACTTTTCTTCGTGGCATGTTATTAACGGTACTAAATGTAGATTCTACCAAATATAAAAGACCAGACAATCGTCCTGAAAAAACTTGTTTGCAGAGAAAGTAAGCCACGATGTTTGTTATTATTCACTCATGTTGGACAAAGCGAGTGGTATATATAAAATGTTCACGATTTTAATACGAAACTGTATTTAAAGCGCATGTAGCATTAACTTATATAACACGCATTTTATACCATTTATTATTAAAATTATGTCAACAGATAAATTAATTCATTACAAAAGACAAGTTCAAAAATAATAATTAGCACATTCTGATTGTTCTTAAATCGTGTTTCGTAGTTTCATTCCAGTAAATTATCGTGTTATAGTTTTGATTACCGGTTACTTTCCCGCGGGAAGTTAAAAAGTGAAAAAGTATGCATGTACAATGTAAAACCCTTGTCTTTATGTTTTATCGTGTAGATCTATTTGACATCCAATAGCCGATGATTATTTAATATTATTACCAAATAACATTGAGAAAAAGATGTGTGGTCATAAGTTGAGGCTTCTGATGACATGGAACGGAATGTCGAGGATTTGGAAATTTCAGTCGTCACTTTGACTTTGCTTTTCACGATAAACTCGTGCTGTGTCGTGTAACTCCGTCGTCGGATGGTTTCTAAATATAATAGACGCAGTGGAGGATCCGTCTTATTGCTGGGTGTAGCGGGACCAGCATTTTATTATACTGAATATACTCTACATAGTTTTATTGCGTTTTTCCTTACAATTACATCGACACATATCGGCTGTCAGTTTGGAAAAAAAAAGTTTAAAGGATAAAAGATCTATAGGCCTAGGCTATCGGACTAATCAACGCTATTAGTATCTTGTTTCATTTCGTATAGTTTAAATTTATTATTTAACACATTATTTTACGATACTATATTACTATACGCGTTCCTTTTACACCGGCTACAACCCATAACAGGAACGGGGGGTAGCTCAGCGTAAGAGTGTCCGCCTAAGGGTCGATGGATCGATCCTCCTCAGCGGACCCGTTGGGTTATTTCCCGTTCTAACCCATGATCCACGACATTTATCAAATGTCGTGGTGTTAGCTATCCCGCTTGTGGGAAGTGCACATAAAAGAAGCCTTGCAGTTATTCAAAGGGTAGGCCTACCTGGTAGCCTATGTGGTGGTAGCGGGTTTCCTCCATGACCAAGCTGTCCATATAACCATACGTTTGACATCCAATAACCGCAGACCCAGTGGGGTCGTATATATATAAATTTCATCTTTTATCGTCCTCTAAAAAAATTTTGGAGACTAAAATTTTACATGTCATAGCCTAATATTATCATTGATAACATGTAGGACTCATAATTAGATTGACATAGTCTGTATAAATATAAAGCGATTAATGATTTATATTGTATTTATAACATTTTGCGATTATTAGAAATAATATGAGCCAAAATAAAACGATAAATTATGAACGGTACCTCGCGTAAAAATTTCCCGCGCATTTCTTGGAAAACGGTAAAAGTGGTGCGTGTGAATCGTGGAGACTTTATTGTTGTACAACACAGTTGAATGCATGCATTGGTTTTAGTTGATAGGATAGTAAAGGTGGGTTGATTTTGTACAATGACTAAATACTGTTATTGTGAAATGTGTCTTTAATACAAGTATGTGCTGCAGTTAGGACGTACTAACTACTATCACTAACTCTAGACGGTGCTACTGCTAGTACTAATAGTTGAACACGTGCTCCGTTACTATCGTTAGTAATCTACCGGTTATGGTAGCTTACTCTAATATTCATTCGCATGTAAAACCGATAAAAGTTATTTTGTTTAACGACACAACCAAAACACATTGATTATTAATCAGCTGTTATTGGATGTCAAACGCACGGTTATATCTATAAATATAGGCTACTCTTGCCGAATAACAGCAAGGGATCTTTTATGTGCACTTTCCAACATGCAGGAGAGCATATGCCAGAGCCTTTGATTGACCAGTTGTGGATCACTGGTTGAAATGGGACAACCCAACTGGTCCCTTAAGGTGGATTGATCTGCAGGTGGAGGTTGTGCCGCTGGACTACGCCCCTCCCCCATTCACATGTAACATAACCTAACATAATGAATAACAAATTAACAGGAATCACACATCGTGGAAAAAACTGAAGTCCTAAGTAAAAAGGTTGAAAAATTAAAATAATTGTATAATTTATGGTAAAAAAGTGGCGTGGGGGTGGTTACTTTGCAGGCGCGGATACAGGATGGGGTGCCAGAGTACACACACACCCCCGTTGTCGAGTACAAGTGCCATTTTTTTAGAACTTTTTCTCAGTAAATTTAGACAGACTACTTGTCCTGAGACAAGTGAAGATTTTTTAAATTTCCACACCCCTGTCAGTGCAAAACATTTTTATAGGCTATTTTTCGTTCCAGCGATCCACGACTGGTTTATCAAATTCTGTGGTGTGTGCTATCCTGTCTATGGGGAAAGTGCACATAAAAGACCCCTTGCTGTCATTCACAGAAGAGTAGCCTATGTGGCGACAGCAGGTTTCATCTGTGACCATGCGTCTGACGTCAAATAACTGCTGATTTATAATCAGTGTTTTTAGTGGCGTCATTAAATAAAACAAACTTTTACATAGTAGTCACGTGAACAACTTCGTCACTCAGTGATACGTCACACCGTAAAAACACATGGGATATACGTATATTGATATTGTAAGCAGCA
This sequence comes from Melanodrymia aurantiaca, assembly GCA_032355825.1. Classification (NCBI taxonomy): domain Eukaryota; kingdom Metazoa; phylum Mollusca; class Gastropoda; order Neomphalida; family Peltospiridae; genus Melanodrymia; species Melanodrymia aurantiaca. The sequence goes on from JAULBR010112347.1 coordinate 9,107, forward strand.
ATGGGTCTTTTATGTGTGCTATCCCATAAACAGGATAGGACAACACGGAATTTGATAAACCAGTCGTGTATCACTGGCTGGAACGGAAAGTAGTCAATAAAATGTTATGTGCTGTGGAGGTTCGATCCCTCGACCCATCCCGCCACAGGCAGACACTTTACTTCTGGACTATGTCCGTCCTCTTTAATAATAAGAATGGCTCCACCTAAGTTTGTTTAACGACATCACTGGCACACATTGATTATTAATCGTCGGTTATTAGATGTCAAACGCTCTGTTGTATCGACACTTGGTCACACTGTAGGAGAATAAACTTCGAATAACAGCAAGGAATCTTTTATGTGCACTTTCCATAGACAAGATAGCACACCACAGCCATTGATAAACCAGTTGTGGATTACTGGTTGGAATGGGAAATAACTGAATGGGTTCACTGAGGAGGGTCGATCTATCGATTCTCTTGAAAGCGTGGAGCTACGGCGTGCTCCGGATGGCTCTATTAGCCAGAAACACATGGTGGCACCCATGTTCAAACTCTGAGTCTACCTTTAACGTCTGGAACTGTCAAAACCATAGTTGGACAACAGCGGTGTGATGTGTACATTGGGACTTTACATGTAGCTTCAATATTTCTCACTCCAAATTGGATAGCAAATTTTACTTACAAATTGCAGAAAATAAATTTGTTGTTTCCATATTTTTTTTTACATTTTTGGAAAGATCATAAAATGAAAAACTGTTAGACCTTTATAAAGTTGTCTAAGTAATTCAAGACATACAGTGCCCACAACCTTTCCTCCAACTTTAAATGGAGTACATGTTTAAGCGAGAACACTGCAAGTGAATTTTGCGTGTACAGGCCAATTGTTTTGCGTAACCCATTTTTGGTTCCCGCAAACAAACAAACAAAAAAAGTTCTTTGTGTTAAATTAATTTTTTTTGTTATCAGTCCCTTATTTATAAACAGTCTATGTTGTTGAAAAAACCCACATATTACTACAACATGAGAATTATACCTAGCTACTGCTTATATTGTCACTACATATTTAGCAACATATTTTATA
>JAULBR010112358.1:0-10170 GCA_032355825.1 Melanodrymia aurantiaca
TAAAGATATCTTTATTACACGTGTGCTTCGTATGGAATTTACGAACTCGTTTATGCTTAACTATATGGATAATAAAACTATATAGTTTAGATTGAAGGTTGAATGCAATTGTTATCATAAATGGTAATCTAGATTGAGTCCAACCTCTAGGTTACAGGTATACATTAAGTGGCACTTTTTACTATCCATCTTTGATCTGAGGATCTGGTTTTCAAAAACATTACAGAATTTACATCTTGTCCAATCTTAAGTATTCATAAGCATTCCAATAAATAAACCCAAATCATTTGTCTACAAAAACAATTTCAGAATTCAAATCATTCGTAGAAAAGTCTACCTTAAGGCCATAAATTATTATACTACCGTATTCGACATAATAAGAACCCTTCTCCAATAAGCACCCTTCACGAGTTCTCAATTAGCGCCCGTGTGTTTGACAACAAATAACTGCTGATTAATAATCAATGTGTTCTTGTAGTATCATTAAAAAAACAAAGTATGTTCCTGCTTAACAAATTTACAAAAAGAATGCTACTTTTGTTGGATTATTTTTCATAAGTTTTTTTTTTACAACCTAGATTGTTTTATTAGAGCATGTTAAAATTGTACATATTATTCTTTACTTACTGCTTTTAACAAGTATTAGAAAATTATTGTTATAAATATTGTTATATGTTGTTATTGTATGGACTGAAAATAGTAAAGAAGTTGGTTGTTTTTTGTTCCATTCTGTTGTTGCTCTTCAAACTTTTGTTATAGCTATGATCCATTTCAATTTGCTAAAAACGTTTCAAATTATCTAATCGTAAAATAAAAATGTTTCAAATTAGCTTATTGAAGACTTTCTTGCCTACCTACAAGAATATTTGTTAGTGTTAATTTTATGTGTATTTATATAATGATGTTCAGTAGAAATCTATTTTTATTATTATTATTATTATTATTATTATGACAGTGTATTATTATTATTTTCAGTTAGTTTTGTCAGTAAAGAATTGTGTTGTAAAAAATGTTGCATATCTAACTTTATATTACATACATTGTTATACTCATGTTGAAACAGCAATTTGTAATTTGTAGTGATCCACTTCAAAGATTATCTACTACCAGTTGTCTTTAACACAGAGAAGGGCCGACTCGTGAATTATTTTTATGTGGGGACCAAGCTTAATACTAAATGATACCTGGACTCACTCTTAAAGAGGGCATCACAGAAAATGTCTTTGGGAAATAACCACAAATGTTTTTCGATCATTTAATATTGTCATGATAGCTGTTTATTGTGGTTTATTGCTCACTTCAACACTCGCGGTTTCTGTTACATTTGCCTCATCCTTAGTCCATATTTGTCTAGCCTCCATGACGGGAGCTGTGCTGCTGGCATGCCTGACTGGTTGATTAAAGCATGCAAGCCCTCTTACCATGTAAAGGAATGGACCTTAAATAGTGCTCACCCTGTTATGACTACAGACGACGGTATCTTTTATCGTCACTGGTGGTATCGACGTGTAGTCAACAAGTGAACAGAAAGAAAAAGTAGATTTAGAATAATATGTAATTATATGATCAAAGGGACACTAGAATGTTTTAGAGGGTTGGAGCTGTTCAAATTGAGGACATAACATAGATGAGGCTATCACTGTGTACGGTTGGAAAGAAAAGGGTGTTAATCACCACAATACTTATTCTTACAGGTGAACAAATAGGTTTAATATTTAGTGGATGTTGAATTGTTTTCTTTATTCAATGTTGTGTATGTTCTTTGATATTCTTCCTTCAGGCTGGGTGGACAACTCTACTTGTGAGTCGCAAACACAATCACAGGATGATGTATTGTGGTACCACAATGATGGATACAATCGGTCTATAGTTGACACTAGTCCAATGCGGTTTGGGTCCAGCCACTCACAACACGATGCTAACTGGGTGTCTAATGATCACCATACGTCTGGAGACCGGAGGAAAAACATGGGCCATCGTTCCCACGTGAGTTATTCAGCAAGAAGAGCTCTTTTTTACATCTCTTCTCCATTTTATTTTGGTGACGACTATGAACTATTGAAGTTGATGTCATTCCCACACAAGTTATAAAAAGTTGTGTTTTTGGGTGCACACATTATATACAGATATTTTGCCATTGATAAATGTTAAAGGATGATGCATACATTGTAGCACCAACAGGTTACCTCTGTGACCAAGTATCAATATAACCATGTGTTTAACATCCAATAACCACTGATTAATAAACAATGTGTTTCAGTGGTGTCATTAAACAAACAAACTTTTTTTTTATCATACTACAGTCGATATTTTAATTAGCTCATCATTTTTTATTTGAGCTTTACATTTTAAGTAAATATATATATATACATATTCTTCGTGTATGAAATGAAAACAAACTTTCACAACTTGTGACATTACAGTATGAATTTATATTTTATCTTGTTTGAGATTTTAATTCCTTTCACCTCATCCACATAAAAAAAGCAATTTTCTAACTCGACGAGTAAACACTTCACATTCCTGGTGGCAAGTGGCATCTTATAACATCAAACACAATTTTACCCTATTACTTTCTATGTACATGTTTCCGTTTGATAGCTTGTTTGTGATTACTAGTCAGTTCTAACTAACAGAGTTTGCATGGTATTTTCACATAAATGCATGTTTGACTTGACAACCGTTTTAGTTTGCTACTTTATGTAGTAACTGAGAGATTTTATTATTGCATTCCAGTCACAGGGCGCAAACCAGATCCAAGCACCCTTAGCAATTCCAGAACCTATAGAAATCCCAGATTACTGTACAGTGAAGGTAAATGTAACCGACAGTTGTATCCAGGCATTGGGAGCAAGTCCGTTTCACAGCTGTGGAGTTGTTATCCATTTTGTTGACAACGTGTATGAAACGTGCTATAAAGTTGTTATCAATTCAAGCCAATGCATCATGACTGCTTTGCTAAAGTTCCTGTTAGAATCTTCCCTGTTTGTTAGAGTCTTCAGTGCAAGCAGTCCTTGGGTTGTACGCAGTGGATTTCGACTCTTGTTTTTCTTTACAATTTCAATTTACAATGCACATTTATTGTTCACAATGGTTCTTTGTTTGCTCAGATGATGCACATTTATGGTACACAATTGTTCTTTGTTTCCTGGGATGATAAGGATCATTTAAATATTAAATATTTAAATCCAAATGTTTTTAATGGCAGCATAGTTGTTTTAACAATATGTATGTTCACATCTGTTAATCTGTAATACTGACAGGTTATTTAAAAACCAGTAATAGCAGAGTGTTCATTATCTTTGAAAATAGAAGGCTATTTAAGAAAAATAGGTGACTGCATCAAACTATGTATGCATTATTGGGAATGTCCATAAAAAAGCTTTGGTGTTTATCTTTCTGTATAACATTATTCCTATTATGGAGGAGGATTTTCAAATATTTGTGCTGATATTATTAAAATCTGTCAATATGTTTCTTGCAATGATCTGTTTGTCTGTGTACTAAAGTTGTTGTGGAAGGAGACGATGAAGATTATATATGCTGCATTATAATTGATTTTGTTTTTTGGTTATGTTTAATGTTACTGTGATTACCAAAATAGTTACAAAACTAATGTTTCTTTAATTTTCAACTGAGTTTATTTGATTGTAGTTATCAGTAATTTTGTTGCTAACATTAAATTAAGTTTGTTATTTGAATGTTGGTCTCAACCATTATCCATGCTATTTTAGTAGCAGTTTTGTTCTGTTTAGCATGTAAATACTTAGTCCCTTTTCCCCAACAATGTTGTCCAATTGTAGGTTTGACACATGTTTCTGTTGACCTAAAAACTGTTATCTTACGCATATAATACACATGTATATAAAGAATGTTTTTGTTTGGATGACTAGTTCCAATGTCTTGTTGTATCCACATTCAATATGCCTGATTTTCCTCACTTGGTGAATGATTACTAACATTATTTAAGACAATGGGGAACATTGTGATAATATGTGGCACTCGCCACATATTTCGAGTAGCTCTAATATTTCTTAGAACAATAACGTCATGCTATGATTAAATTTGGAAATAATGTCATTACTAGCGTGCCGAAAGCACCTTGGTGGCAAAATTAGATGCTGAAATATATTTTTTTATATAAGTATACAAAACATTTAAAAATAAATATGTAGAAAAATTCCATAAAAATTTGGAACAGTTCTTTGATTAAAAAACCCATAATAATAATAATTGTATCTTTCATATACTGCTGACCATGGTTGCTTTATGGCCCTCACTCTCGGGTTATTTCTTAATGTTCCCCATTAAACTGTTCTTTCTAACTTTTATGACTTAAAATAACATTCATTGTGTTATTATTTCAGTAAAGTATTCAAAAATAATACATATATATCGTCATTAAGCTGTGTAATATTTATCTGCAGGATGCCGTTTGTCGGATTGAAGCGCAGGAGAATGATTATGCTCTTGTACAAGACGCACTCCCAGCGGGAAAGTTATGTAGAATTAAGTCTACATCAAGGAAAAAAGAAAAAGGTGAAAAAAATACTATATGGATTGAATTATATTAACAGGAAAGAGAACAAAGAAAAACATTAAATTTGTCTTCTCATTACCTTGATAATCAAGACTGAAAGAAAGAAAAATGTACATCTCAGGCAAACTTAAGAAAAAATTAATCTTAAGAAAAATGTATAATTAAATTAAGATAGACACACGTAAGTCAATGGCACATTATACAGAAATATGTCAACATTAAGATAGAAAGAAATGGGTTAATTTATGGAAAATTATATTATAGGAACAAGGTGGAGGGCCAGCATATAGTTCATGATTAACCACTGGAAAGGTAGGTTTATAGAATTACCGGTAAATCAACAAGTGAAAAAGAAAAATCTATGACAATCTGTATAGAAATTTTACATATTTTGTTATTCATTGATCATGTCTCATCTCATACAGGGTCTGACTCTGAAGATTCCGAGTTCAGTTCGTTAGAACGCGAGAGCAAACCCGAGTCCATTTGCCATCGAGTGAGTCGTCGACCAACTCCATACCGGAAGAAGTCTAAACAGAAGATGCAGCATGATGCCTACCAGAAGACTACATACCCTGACAAGCAACGACCGCAGCGGGTCAGCGCCAGTGCTGACAGAGGTGAGAAAACTTGAATTAAGTGGCTAGAACGTCTAGGTTGCATGTCTAAACTCAATCCATGTACGATTGACAATATGTTCTGGTTTATAATGTGTCGGACCAGATAACACTTTTCTAATGTTATAAACCAATTTGGGACTACACTCAGACCGGTTTAGATTGATTTCTCAATTTGACACATTATGGTTTAAACAGACTACTAACTATATAACTATCGGTACAATATGATGAAATGGGTGACTTTAGAGGGATTTCACTGTATTTTGATTCACACGGTTATGAATTATAATTCAAATATATTACGTTCTGTTTTTTTGTGTGTGTATAGTTCGGAGTAATTCTGCATCAGAAGAATGCAGTGATGGAACGGGTGATGAATTTCTTAGTTGTCGGAAAGAAAAGAAGAGACGATCATTAAAACAACGTAATCTGCGTTCTCTGACCTCGAACAGTCCGCAATGCACGATCAGTCCTCCCATGTCGGACAGTGACAACTACGGCTCTCCTCCGAGACGACAGATCTTGGATGATGACAGTGCCTACCCAGCCATGTTAACTTCTTACACGACTCTTCCTCGGGTAAGTTCATTTCCCATCACTGAATGGCCATTATAGCTACCTCTTAGAAAACAGATCTTGGGTGATGACACAACATAACCAGTCATATTCAGGGTTTACTCTAAAATACTGTTTTGGGCCAATTACAGGCTCCATTCCACTAAGACGAATTCCCTGGATATAAAGAATTATTTTTTTATATTGTGATAGAAAAAAGAATCTTTAACAGGGGAATACCAAATTAAGTTATCCTAATATTGACTACTTCCAAAAAAACCCAAAAAAAACCCCCATATTTTTGTACTTTGTCTTAGAAACAAAATGAACAAATTCCCATTTTTCTGTCTTAGATTTGATTTTACAAAAGCATTTTTCACAAGTCTACTCCATCCAAGAATTGTTTTCTTAATTATTTCTCTATGATGAGCATTTACACATGTTATGTAAATTCTACTGCAACCGATACCTTATATTTGTTATTTATTTTCCAGTATGGCATCATGGGTGGTGAAGAGTTTGACCCCAACGACAGTGGTCACTGGCGACATAAATTATTTGTGACTCTCCGAGATCCAGAAAAGCAGAAGAAAAAACAAGAAAAACGAAATCGAGATGATGAACGTAGAAGATTAAAAGAAGAGGTTTGTGGGAATTATTTTATTATTTTTTTGCAAATGAGTAAGTCATATATAAATATTATGCATTAAATTTTGATGTCATAGCATACATATACCTCTCACTAACACAATTACTGTGATAAAATATCCTTTCAAAGTCTAGCTATGCAACCAAAATCATAAATATTCAACAAGTTCAAGCGACAAATCAGCTAAGGGAGATAACTCAATGTTGAATTTGTTTGCTGGCTAAGCTTGCTAGGGATATCTAAGTATCATAACCGAATGATCTTAGGTAGGTATTAATGGACCGAAAATTGGCGGCACAAATAAAATGCAGCAAAGAAACAGGATAGAGGATAATTGGGTGACATGAAGAGACGAAGACCCATATTATATCTACATCTATATATAGTCCTGTCAAACAGACTGATAACTATTACCTGCTATCTGACATGAACATATCAACATTTTCCGACTTAGTAGTGGAGATCTCGACAGCAGATGATATTCTGACTGGCACCCTCTCACATGTGCTCCTGTGGAGGAGTAGAACGGTGAACTGAACATTATCTTCCAAGATTAGAAACCTACTTTTAACGAGAAGAAGAAATGTGCTCCACTGGTGTCAATAAACAAACAATCTTTATTTTGATTTGAGAGATATGTGTACCGCCTGAAATGAAGTCATCTCCATTTTTATAAGCCCCACAAAAAATAAATGGGATGTATTAGGTGATGTCACGGTCTGTACATTGTACATTTGTCCATCTTCACAATAACTGCTATACCTTTGAAGAAGCAGTATGAGGTGTAAATGCATTTTTGTGTTCCCTCAAGATGTACAATATCATACAGAGATCCGTTTTAACTAAACTTATTGCTAGTGATCTTGCAGACATGTTTAATTATATATAAGTAATTATTGCTGTATCCTATACATGCTTGCTTCTGCCTCTGACCGTGATGGTGGCTGACTGCACACAGACACGATAGAGAGCATAATTTAAATTGGAATGACTGTAAACATATCGGGCCGAATTTACGAAAGGTGTTTATTGCTTAGTCGTGTGTAGCTTTCCTAAACAGCTGTTTATATTTAGTAATCATATTTTGAAGTGTGTGTAACTTCCACGCGTATAAGTTAGACACCTGCGTACAAAGCACATTGGAATACTTAAACGTACATTTGGGGTTGTTTAAGTCAGCTGTTTTGACTACACACTTGTACTGAAGTGATAATGGATGCGTTGCAAGTCCTTGAACTAGCCCAGGAAGAGTCGGAAGAACACTGGAATGATATCCACAGACGGACATTGAGGGTTCTTTCGTAATAAACAATAAACATGGGTGTTTAGCCACACGCGTACAAGTATGATTTAGTCAGCGTTTAGGACTTACACGCGTATAAAATAGACATGCGATGATCACCTTTCGTAAATTCGGCCCTAAATGTTTTTTCCTTTTTTTTTTTTAAAGTTGAAATATTTGGTTGTGTGAAGATTTAAAAAACCCTTTTTGTATATAATTGTGTATTTTTTCAGGAGTTAAGTTTGCGAATGGAAAGATTAACAGATGAATCTCGTCAAAAGAAACTTGTTCTGGATCATGAAATGACTGATACCTTGACATCCCAGGTAAACAAATTGATTTTTTGTTGTTTTGTTAAAAAACAAAACATTTTCGTGAATAAAATATTTCGTTCGTTAAAAATTTAATCGCCATTTGTCTCATCAGAGCTTTTACAAATATCGATTAACCTAAGCTCTTTTGACATTTTCCTTATTAAAAACATTTGTGACGAATCCTCGATATATTTTTATTGCTTTCACCCGAGGCGGATTTAGGGAGGGCCCGGGCCTCCCTACATTTTGCGAGTTATAATTTTATTATGTTTTAATTTTAATTTTTTACTTTGGTTTTGAAATTTCTCTTACTGTGTTTCGAGTCTGAACATTTGTAGTATGTTTTTCTTAGATTACTTTAGTTTCGTTTGACGTAGAGAAAAAAGGTAAACATTTTTGAAAATTAAATAAAGTCCTATTTTTGTGTGCAAATTAAATAACGTTAGGTTAACAAATAAAAATATTTTAATGCAAACCATAAATGTATTTTCTGGGTCTGCCACTGTTCATGCAATGTAATTGCTTGTTTAGATTGAGCTGGACAAGACGGCTGAAGATTTCCGTAAAGCTCACTCTGATAGACAAGACCTGATCGCTCGCTGGGAGTACACGATAGAGCAGATGCAGAGGAGAGACAAAGAGATGGACTTGCTGGCCGCGGTAAGATTTGACGAATAGTACACCCCCTCAAAATTTCACAACCCCCAGACAGTTTTAACTTTTTTTTCCCTCTAATTTATTTTGTAATTAAGTATTTCTGGTTCGAACAGTTCGTTTTGACATGAATGAGAAACCGTCCAAACAGATTACCTCAAGCATTTAAATTTGTAAAATATTTTAAAGATATCTAATGTAGTTTTTTTGTTTTTTTTGTAACATTTTCGGTAAGAGTAGCCCCTGAAGCGTCGACAGCGGGTTTCCAATGTGACCATGTGTCAATATAACCATGCTGATTTATAATCGATGTGTTTCTAGTGGCGTCGTTAACTAAAACAAACTTTACTTGAACATGTTATGGGTTGCTGATTTATAATCGATGTGTTTCTAGTGGCGTCGTTAACTAAAACAAACTTTACTGACTGATAATCAAATGAATGTGTTGCAGTGGGGTCTTTAAACAAACAAACTTTATATTTGTATTGACAGGTTTATAATCGTTAAAATATAAAATTCTTCAATTCAGCAACTTGCCAGAGTGAAGCTGGACGTACGTAAGCACGAGGAGATGATTAAAGAGAAGCAGCAGTTCCTCGATAACGAGATTGCCAACAACAACGAACAGGAGAAAAAGATTTCCACCGCGGAGAGAGTGTCGGCAAAAACTCGATTAGAGTACCAGGAGGCGGAAAATGCAAGAGTCCAGTTCCATGACGAGGTATGTACATAACATGTCGGGGAGTCAATGAATGAGTGAAGGAAGAAAGGAATGAATGAATGTGGAAAATGCAAGAGTCCAGTTCCATGACGAGGTATGTACATAACATGTTGGGGAATGAATGAATGAATGAATGAATGAATGAATGAATGAATGAATGAGGCATAAAAAAATATGGTCTATGTTAGACTGGGACCTCAGGCTGTTTTGACTTTGTGAGTAGTTGAGTGGTCAGTACGGAGTGCTTTGTATTCCAGGATACAGTAGACTAAAAGAAATAGTTTCTGGTTTCTCGTCCTACAGTGGTGGCCTAAGCACGGGCAGTAATTAACATTGCTGGCTCCATAAGCCTAAACAACATCCCCTCAAAATCCTGCCTACTGGCTCGGTATGGATGTCGGTTTTGGATTTATCTCTAGCTATAATCCGAGTTTCGTCCAGCCAGAAATTTGTTTGTCTAGACCCTTGTCAGTCATCTGTCTAGGTTTTCGCCTTCTATCCAAGCCTAGGTGACTGTTTGGTTGAGGCCACCACTGTACTCCAATGTTTTTTTCTCATTTTTTTTATTTTTACTATCGGATTGTTTATTTAGTATTGCAATAGTAGAACAGCAGCAATGTTATACCGGGACCTTAAATTTGTTAACAAAAAAACTTGCAAACAAAAACCCCTAAAATTCTCAAATTAAGAATTGTCCGATAAAAAAAAAGAAATTTCCTACCTACCTACCCTATTTTTGTCATAGTCCATGAGCCAGCCCGAATCTGAGTACCAAATTGGTGAACAGATCCAACATGGATTTTTAGTTAGTCTGATATCTGAAGTGTCCGAAATC
>JAULBR010112369.1:0-10169 GCA_032355825.1 Melanodrymia aurantiaca
ATGAAAACGTGAATCAACCGTCCGATTTATCACGAAAATTAACCAATGAAAAATAGGGTTATATGCTAGTTGTATTATAATAAGGGGCTAAATCACAAGAGTTCTACACGGGAGTAATACTATAGTATTGATATCGTTTAGTTATTTAAAAATGGTTCAGTTTAAAAGGTTATACTGTATATGTAAATATAGATCTATACAAAATGTATATCCCGGTACATATACAAATATATGTGCCACCTGTAGTATCTTCATAGATTGATACAACATTTGTATGTGTCTGTGCAAGCTTTGTCATATGTACATCCAGAGCCTGGGGAACATGCAACAAGATACCCATAACATGATAGCATTGCCTCCACCCCCATCTCAGCCCAACTCCTGACATCAACAATATGATTATTGTATATCAAAATTATGTTGCTAAATTTTTGTTCTTTGTTTTTGATACCTCAATTTGATTTTGGCTATTAAAAGTATTGAAATCATTTAAATGTGTTGCCTATTTCAAGAAGTGGCATTTGATTAACTCATTTTAGTCTAGTAAGTAATATTCAAAATAAACAAATTATGCCATTTGCCTAGTTGTCTAAACCATGCTAATCCATTAATCTACAAAATTGGTGTGTTCTTACAGCATTCCTTTCTTTCAACAATGAACACAGATGTGATGATGAGAAATGCTAGCCTACCACTGCAGTGAATTAATTGTTAACGGATCAAGGTTTATTGTACATACTTGTACATAAATTTGAGTATCTCACCCCTTCCCTCTGAACTCAAATCATGGGGGAAACACTAGAACAATAATGATGTTATTGGTGAAATTTTCAAGTTGAATCAATATTTTTTCAAACTTAAAGAGAATCGCTCACGTTTTTCGCTATGAGTAGAAATAACATTGGGTTCTCGGTTCGCTGCACTCCAGATAATAAATAGCGTGACCGTAAAAGTGTAACAACTTTTCAAAATCCTATTTATAGCGATGGATGCGTATATTGTAAAAGGAGCAATTTAACATATAATATAATGACATTTTGACATTTCTGTTGTTGTTTGTAGTCATATAATAAATGCATGCAATTATGTAGATGAACAAGGACAGTGTTTTCGCTTGTTATAATGATTATACGCAAATTAATTGTCTTGTGGCTGGCTCCACTGCAGGAACATTTTGATAAAACCTTTCGCCTTTGTGTTGACTAACATCAAAATAGAAGTGTCAATGTAAACAGATTAGTCTATTAATTAAATAAGTTGGTATGCATACCGGTATTAGACAATTATATATTGAACAGTTTGTGAACAATAATAAAACAGATAAGCCAAAAAGTTTATTTCTTCTATTTTTCAAATTTATGCAATTAAAACCACAATTTTTGTTTGAAGATAAAACACAGCTTGTTTACAGAAGCTATACAACGTGAAACATGCAGATTTTTGTGTTACGCACACTTACATGACATGGATATACAGTCAGGTATGTATTCATATCATCGTGCTTCATTCCATCATCATTAAGATGGGCACATTTACATCTCAGTACAATATCCGACTCGACCCCTCACATTATATTGTACTTATGTGTATAGATAGCTAGGCCATGATGTAAGCGTAAGAATCAAAACAAGATGCACGCGCATACTTGCAGGTAGAAGTCAATGTTTACTATACGTTTGGGTTGTACAAAATGTATTTGGATAGATTTTGTTGCGTTCATGTGTAATTTATGCCGTCTCAATAATCTATCCTTTACGTGATATATAATATGGTAACCGTACTATTCTGTCATTAAAATATTATGTAAATACATGAACACATTTGTCAGTAAACATATATTAACAACCAGTGCTACTGGTTGTTAAATTATTGTTTACCCAGCCTCAATCGTATTAAATATTGCCCTCCCAAATCTCAATCTGAAAATATTACATGGAGCAAAATAAATCGGCTTTTGTTAATTTTCACACACCACAATACTACTATTTAATCCATTTAATAAATAAACAAATAGACCACCACACTAACACCATAAGTCAGGATCTATTTATAATTACTCGCTTAAATTTAATGGACATTTTTTTTTCAAAATGCTACTTTTCCAAGATGTTTTGTAAGTTATTTATTATGAATATGTTGTAAGTTTCGTTTACATTATTTATATTTAATTGACACAAGTGCTTCAAACTTTCCACCGCAAGCCATAACAGCGACCTTTAAATGTATAGTAATGCTCGTGTGACGAAAACAGACAACGATGGTTTGGAGTTGACAATATTTTGTCTATGGTCAATTATGAATACATATTTATTAAATTCCATATTATCCTATAATACAGAAATAAATGTTTATTAGCCAATAGTGTTTTGTTTCATTTGCATTGAGGACGAAATACAAAACATTTATTCTCCGTTTAAAACGTAAGGAAAACCGGTTGCACCAGGATATCCCACTCAAATCGGCGGATGGCTTTTATCTAGTTATGTACACTAATATAACTGCCTAATTTTTGTTTTGGTGCTTATAGTAGATGCCAATCTCCAAATTAAAAAGTCGGAGGTTACATTATTGCAACTAGAATGGCCAGAGAAATCCCGATTTCAAACGTTTGTTTACAGTGAACTTCATGAACAATATAGTGAAGAGGAAGTGTATTCTACCCGCGAGTATACGCGCGCATCTCTTGTGACGCGCGTCAATTTGTAAACGTTCCAAGGTGTCTATACAAATTACAATAGCTGTTCTGTATGCACGTTTCATTCCGTCAACATCCAGGGTGGGGAGGGGTGATCCGCTTGGATATCTTCCAACATTTGAAGGTGTCAAGACCAATACACTTGCGTTGGCCATTGGTTCAAACAATTTTATTGTTAGGGCGAAATCATGGTGTTAAGGAACTTAAGCCTTATGTAATATGTAGTCTTGGGGTGGAGTTGTCAATAGGACGAAACGTCTGATCAGATGGGTACCCTGCCACTGTTCCCTGGCTATGGTATCAGTGAACATTAAAATTATACCATATGACGAGTCCACCAACGGCAGACGTCTGGGTTCGATGTTTGACATGTTCATGATCATGTTGATAATTAACACATCGACCATCTACGTAACGTTTATCGTTGATGAACGAACACCATAATGATTTATCCGACCATATGACGTGTACTTAAAACATCATCGTAACATTACTAAGATTAGAAAACTGCATATTTAATTTTAGGATTAAGTACTACATATGTTCATAATTCACAAACTCCATATTAAAAATGTAGCATCACAACATACCCATAAATTTCGTTGTTGCAATAGTAGATGTTCAGTTTCCAGCCATATTTTGTTCAGCCTACGCAATAATAGACAGGTTTGTTGCATTGATAAGCTTCCCGCAAGCGCGGATAAAGAACAACCAACAAATGGTCAACAGTTTACCACGGAAACCGGTTTCAGTAACAGCAAAATATATTTATCGGTTGGTCTAGGCTGATGGATCTGCTTCCAAGACGTTACATAATATCAATTTGACCTCCACCTAAATACGGGCCTGTTAAATTAAAATTACACCACTACTAAATGTTTTTGTTCACTGTACTCTACCCTGAAGTCACTAGGAACGAATATTATGTTTTTTAATTACTTTTGCAGAAAGATAAAATAGGCCTAAATATTTTGTTCTGCATTGATTACACATTGCACGAAGCACAAAAAGAGTAGGTACCTTTGGAAATATGGAACAAAATAAAGTCACTGTATTTAAAACTTCTTTAAATGAAACTATCAACCAAGTTATGATTAAGATGTAATGGAGTTGACTGAAATGTAACGGAGTTAAATGTAACGGAGTTGATGATTTAGTCTTATTGGCACTTTACGGCTTTAGTGGCCAGATGGCACACATTGAAACTACATCAAAATAAACGTCGTTGGAACACAATGCTATATATGTGTCATTAGCGTTGGTCAGTTTATGTTGTTACTTAATTTTGTATTAATCGCTGACATTTCAGCCAAGAAGAATGGTTAAACCTACTTTATCGTATTGCTAAACATGGATGAGAAACGTGTAGGCCCTATGTATTCGTGATGTCATCTCGACTTTGTCGTGATTTCCGTTCGAGTCTGCCGTATGCCGAAATAGGACTACTCATTCGACCAAGTCAAATTTTAAATTGTGTTATTTTGTCAATAAAGTGTTATAAAGCCCTGTGGCTGTTTTTGAGTCATGGCATAATTATCTGGTTAAAAATAAAATCTGCCCCGTGGTTGGACAATGATCTATGGATATGAGCGAATACGAGTTAAATGGTTCTATAGGATCCGAGATGCAATCATCTCAGCAGAAGAGAACAAGTCACCATCACAAGGATAAAACTCCACCACTAAGTCTTGACTCATTTTACAGTGGACAAACAATATTATGGTTGTGTTTACGACAGGTGCCACGGGTGGAGCGGGATATACTCACCTTTTTCTAACACCTGACAATGTCAATGTTTTGTCGTTTAGATTACAAGAACCACAACAGAGGAGACCTGGTCACAATCATAAGGATAAGACTCTACCACTACCACTGCCAGGAGACCTGGTCACAATCATAAGGATAAGACTCTACCACTACCACTGCCAGAGCTACCTAGCCAGATCCACTTGCACCAGATCGAAATGACAAAATACTGACATGGCCAAATGCTTATCTCTGCGCACGGTAGAGTCAAAATAGTTAGTAATTACTCATGATACCAGGTGTTCTCGACAGCTAAACATATCCTGCTCCACCGGTAGCACTTGTCCGCTGTCGTCATCAAAATGACAAAGAAGCGTAAAACAGGTCAAAGTAAGGTGTTTCATCAGACATAATCTATATCAATGATGCGTCATATCGTGAAATAGCAATAGAATGTCTACCATTGAACATTTTGAAAGTTGTTACTGTAATATCTATGACCGTTACTAGTCAATGGACAGCATAACCATGATGAAAACTGAGCCAGAACGACATGACGTTGCTTACAATTGGCATATAACGAACACGCTCTAAAGTAGGCCTATCTCAGTTGCGATATACTAGTATATAGACACCATTTTCTGGAGCAGATGGAATATTGCTCGACATAAAAGGAAAATTGACTATGGAAAGTTGAAGTCATCCCTTTTACCACGCAGCTTTGTATAAAGGCATGTGTCGTTAATAATTTCGATAGCAAAGTTCAAGGTATGAAACAGATGTTCGACGTTCTGCTGTTCCCTTTATTTACAACTCTGGTGGATAAATCAATGGAAGTTGATCTGATATCCTTGCTCCAGATGCCGCTTCAGGACGTCTGCAGAAGAGACCAGACACAATGACAATGATAGGACTCCACCGTTACCCCTGCAAGAGCAGATTCCATCTTGCTCAGAATGATGGCACTGTGTAGCAAAGATGACACTATAATTGAGTATGTTAAAGTGTGGGCCTAACGTGCGAAATTGCGTAAAATAAATATTTTCGTAAAAACAAGTCTGAACACAGTGAACAGTAGGCCTAAGTGGGAGGTTGTCATCCCCTATCCCTTTCCCCCGGTACCCCTGCCCAGTTTATACAGTGTTGTCGTTTATCGTGGTTGTCTAGCTCGTACCTGTACAGGTCTTCCAGCATTCAGCATTGTATTCTGATGTTGGTCAATAATTAACCCCGTTTGTTTTATTTACTCCTTGTCTCCTATTATGACCCATAAACATATCTTCGGACATCACTACAAACAGACTATTATAAACAGACTAGGCAGAACAGCATGATATCGGTAGCCTACCGGTAATTATATTAATTAGGCTATATTAAAACGCAGTGATTCGACTGTTTTGTGTAGCCGTTTTGACCAACATGTCTATGGCCGTCTAGGACGGTGGCCGCTATGACCAGTAAACCTCCAAAATACCAATGTTTTTGTTTTCTTCTAAGCAATCCGAACTATAGATTTTATATTATTATTTTACATTGATTATTTTGCGTCAAACTGAAGGTTAAAGCAACCGATAAATCAAGTCAACAATCTAATAAAACGATCACTCCTTGAATGAAGGCATGGATGTCGCAGGCGCACGTAAACATATGACGAGAATGGCTGGTTCTCCTTTTCAGATGTTTTTTGCAAGGGACAAGGTGATTTTAACATGTATTAATTACTCAACAACATTGAATACCGTATATGTGCGTTACGAATGTTTGGATCCAAACAAACACCTGTATTTATTTTGACTTTTAAATCGATGTTGCTCCAAAACGTAAAGCGGAAGTAATTCTCATAATTGATATTCGCTTGTTGACTGACCCCTCCTCTTCTATCCTGTTAGTAATATTATGAACCTAGTTAAATTTGTTTAGATATGAAGATTGTCTGATGAAGTCGATAGACATTCTTCAAAGATTAACTTTCTAAAAAGTAAAAGTCTATTCAACATCAACTTCAATTTGCTATTTTATATCCAAGGGGAAGTAACTCCATTTGGTAAAAGTTGACAATTCATCCCAAAAATTCAATGTGTAAAACAGACTTCTCACCCATCCTGAATTTTGCAGGAGTGTAAAATCAGGGCTGGAAAAAATTGACGGTTTAATGGTAGCAGGGCTACACGTGGTACCACACAACAACATTCTGGTAGCCCAGAACCACATTCAGGTAGCCCCAAAAGACAAGTGAAAAATAGATAATCAAATATCCCCACTGGTACAAAGTTACTAAAACCATACAAGTCGCCAAAAGAGTATCAGAAATACTTGTTATACAAAGCTTTCTTCGTATACTTATTACGTAGCCAACTGGGCTACATGTGTGTGCTAAAGCAGTAGCCGAGGGAGGAGCACTCAGGCTGGCGGGCATGGAATTTATACAATCCTGCCCTTGGTCAAATATCCGACTGGATTCCGCACCATACATTGTACTTACATGTGTACACTCTATATTCATGTAGCTATTACGTGTCCTCATTATGGAGTGCCGGACAATTCGTCCACCGTATACATTTTCGTCCACTGAGTGCAGACGATTCATCCACCATACATTTCGTCCATGTATATTTCATCCAAAGACGATTCGTCCACCGTACATTTTGTCCACTGAACACCGCCGATATGTCCACCGTACATTTTTTGCACTAATTTGCTGAACATTGTTTATTCACCGTACATTTCGTCCGAAGACGATTTACATTTCGTACGAGGGCAGACATAGGTCCTGGTAAGTCATGCAATTTAGATTACATCTATTTCATCAAATGGTCAAATAGTATAAACATATATGGCATAACTTCAATGGAAATGTTCTATAAAAGGAAACATTGTTTTATTTTTTTGTAACTACAATGTAGCTACTGTATCAGTTCCTTTTAGATCACACTCAGTCTGATCAAACTGCGTTTAGTAGATCCTCCGAGAATTGCCAAGTGATAATGTTACAGAATTGTCAATTTCGTCTGTGTGCACGAGGTTACAAAAGAGATCAAAGTGCAAGAAGGGTAACGTTTGGTGTAATGACATTTGATTGAGGGGGAACATTTTTTTTTTTTATTAAATTATGAAATCGGTAGACGAATCATCATGATCTCCACTCAGTGGACGAAATATACGTGGACGAATCATCTGCACTCAGTGGACGAAATATACGTGGACGAATCATCCACCATTGATTTAGGTTGGGTGGACGAATCATCCAACATTGATTTAAGTTCGTGAACGAAATGTCCTGTACTGATCAGTGGACGAAATGTACGTGGAAGAATCGTCCGTGGGCGAAATGTACTGTAAAAAATATGTGGACGAATTGTCTAGAATTGATTTAGGTTCGTGGATGAAATGTCCGGTACTGATCAATGGACGAATTTTTGGTGAACGAATTGTCTCGAAAGCCTCATTATGTAACTCATAATTTTACCTCAAAATTTGGGCAAGACTTCCAAACGTTCCAGCATCACTATAACGGTTAGGGTCAGTTTTAGAATTAGTATTAATCTAGCCCATCTTTTCTATATAGCTCCATCAAAAATATCCCTCTTTAGATCGATTGAGATGCTGGAATATTCGGAAGTCTTTCCAAAACTTGTTTATTTGTGTTCCTTACAGTGCTGAATCGGCAATGGTCGCTGATCTTAGTATCTTACTGTCAAAACTGGTTGCCTTGATTCAAGTTATGTCATATAAGTTCGATCATTTCATTTGGTGATTGAAATCTCTCCTGAAAAGTAATGTATGGCAGGCCTTTAGCCAATGGGAGGTCAGGTCAAAATGTGACGAGGTTCTAAATACGATTGTACGAAATCCAATGTGTTATCTTCCGTAGCGAAAATATAAATAGGTTTCCGATTCTCTCTCGCTGCTACATTGTGGTTTTACTACATTTTGTGTCTAAGCATATATAATCATAAGTGCTTGTATTATATGATCCTTTTTTAAACTGTTGTGTCTTCTGCAGACGTTTCGACCACGCAAGAGTTTTAAACAGGGAACACTGAAGTATCAGCTCCACCTCCAGGCAAACGCTTCCCTCAACGCCGGCTTAGACCTCAAAGAAGTCGTCAAGTTACCTTGCGGCGAAGAAATTCACGACTGGTTGGCCGTACATGGTATGTACTCACTGAATGGTTCACTGGTTTTTGTTTTCATAGTAAGTTATAAGTTAAAAGGCGTACTAATATCTAGATATATATATATATAATTATACACATGACCAATCTATAGTATACGGGTGCATGTTACGTAATACCTATAAACAGGCTATAACAGATTAATGCTACAGTGAGTTATTTTCTTTCAGTTGTGGACTTCTTCAACCGAATCAACCTGTTGTATGGCACTATTTGTGAACACTGCACCGAACAAACATGTCCCACCATGTCGGGCGGTCCCAAGTGAGTAACTTTGTTAAATATAATCATTAAGGCACGAGTGTCGTAAACATCATCTGTTATTGACAAGAATGTAATATCCTGTTTATTATCGTAGATGTGTCCTGCTAAATAAACACTTGTTTACAAAGTGAAACCAACGTTTCATTGCCGACGGTAAAGGGCTAACGCTACGTTGGCAGCTAATGAAGTCATTATGAAATCAAGCCATGCGCCAATCAGAAAGAAATGTACTCTTATGACAGCCACTCAAAAAAATATGTACTCTTATGACAGCCAATTGTTACACAAGGCTAGGGTGACTAACGAAGAGGACTAACGATAAATATGAACCTTGTTATGCTGAACCTCGTAGGTAATAAATGCTATTTATGTGTTGTTTTCACAGATATGAATATCACTGGTGTGATCACGTTCGCTACAAGAAGCCGACAGCCCTACCCGCTCCACAATACATTGCCTTGCTCATGGAGTGGATCGAGGGCCAGATTAATGACGAGACCGTTTTCCCAGTCAAGCAGGGTGAGACTATATGTCCTTTTTATGTTCATCAGTTAAACCATCTTATAGATCCAACTAGTACTACTAGTAGTGCTAGGACAACAAACTGTTTTAGATCTGTGACAGTGTGAGGCGTGTTCAGAGAACAGATGTGTCGCCATTACTCTCCAGACTGGTTTTTGCACCGGATATTAAATGTATGTGATATGATAGAACACAATGGGTAGCAGTCAATATGTGTGAGTTCTCACCATCCTGAACACGCCTAGGGTGAGACATTGTGAGGGTGGAGGGATCTATGGAGTTTCTTTAATTTATACTTCCTTTCATATTTGTTTTGTTTTATTGAAAATTGTTTCACTTATAATTATGGAGTTATTTATTATCCTTTGATCTTGGATGTTTCCGTATAATACATGTATGTTACTGTACGTATGTTGTAATGTATGATTGGGTACGCAAACGGTGAAATAAATATGAATACTTCATGATGTGTTTTTGTTTTTCAGGTGTTCCGTTTCCCAAAAACTATTTCAGTGTAGTGAAGAAGATTTTGACTCGATTGTTCCGTGTATTTGTCCATGTTTATATTCACCATTTTGACAAGTTGTTGGCCATCGGTGCAGTAAGTAGAATTGTTACCCGGAAACTTAAACTGATTTAGTCATACCAAAGTGATTGTCATACTAGGGATTTTTACATGCATGTTCAGCAAGTGATCCACGACTGGTTTATCAAATTCCGTAGTGTGTGCTATCCTGTCTATGGGAAAGTGCACATAAAAGACCCCT
>JAULBR010112380.1:0-19873 GCA_032355825.1 Melanodrymia aurantiaca
TAACACACACCACGGAATTTGATAAACCAGTCGTGGATCAGTGGCTGGAACGGAAAATAGCCCATAAAAATGTTTTTGCTGTGGAGAATCGATCTCTCGACCCATCACGCCACAGGTTGACATTCTACCTCTGAGCTACGTACGTCCCGCTCCTACATACTAGAGGTGTAACAATAAAGGGAGTAATGATATAATATGTACGGTGATATGTGGATTGCGATACTATATACATCACAATACTTAAACAATATTACATCATATGCTTGTGTAATGGAATGGCAGAATTCCTCCAGAACAATAATGTACAGATCCTTCTAGATATTAGTTATGACAGATATCAACCCAATAGAATACTGCAGAGGCAAGTAGGATTGCTAGATATGACGTCACCGTCCATCACAGACACTGCAGAAGCTTGAACACGCATTATAAGCCAAGTGGGCTAATATTCCCCATGGCATAATTTGTGCTTCACCTCATCCATTACCACGTGTCAGGCAGTTCTTCGTGCTAATGGTGGACACACAAAATATTGACTTTTAATTACGTGTACCTAAACATTTTATGTTACATCTTCATGTTCTACACATGTACTGCACAGGCCACATAATAGGGGCGGGGGATGCATGCCATGCCCCCTCCCACTCCCTCCCCACTTTTCAGACTTTTTTTTTTACCATAATACTTTTTTTTACCACAAATGTTAAAATATTCACACATGAGGCCCCCCACTTTCAACCCCAACCACTTTTTAAGATGATTCACGGCTCCTGCTGTTATACTATATGCATTCACTTATTAATTGTCATATCTTTTAAGTGTATATTTATTACAGCACCAAATATTTTACAGATACATGTATATGTTTAGCTGAAGAATTCTGTTTGTAATAGATGTGGCCATGAGCAAAGTGGTTGGCAAATTGACTCCAGCAAGAGGATTATGTGACTTACGGTATGTCTCTCTAAATTGCATGTTTATCAATTCCGGTCTGTAATGATAGTGCTGTGGTGTATCTGGTCTTAATGTTGGTGTACATTCATTCCTTAATTAGGAATGGGACTTGGCTCAGTGCTCGAGAACCCACCTGGGTGCATTAGGTCGACAAATTGATCTTACGTGTATACCCAATGGACTTTTCCCATTCCAACCAGTGGTACTCAATTAGTACATCAAAGGCTGTGATGTGCACATAAAAGATCCCTTGCTGCTTATTGATGAGTAGCCATGTTTGACATCCAACAACTGATATTATTGAGAAGTGATTATTTGAGTAAAACTTCAACATTCTATAGCTATCAGAACAAAATAGTTGTTTAAATATTTAAAACATTTAAACAGAAAAATCCGTTAACTTAAACAACACATTTTACATAATCCCAGATACGGAAACTAATGCTGAGACCTATACACATGTTTTACTGTTAAAAGTACATAATTTTTATACAATGAAATCGATGATGGGAATTGGCATATTAAACAAAATCTTACTATTTTGACCTTTCTTCCGAATAATATTACATGTATTCTCATATTAAATGTACAATATTAATAATAATCTCTGGGGGAAGTTCCTATGTATGAGAACAGGCGTTAATGTTTGTCACAAGACAACCAAATAATCAATGCAATCATTTGCTCAAGATTTATTCTATCTTCTACATCAATTCCAATAGAGCTTTGTGATGGTAATATTAAAAATACAATATTATGTACATTAGTGGAATTGGAATCTGGTCAATCTGTGGTTAGAAGCCTTATAGTTATAATGTCTTGTTCATGAATAGGTTTGCAAATTGCAAACTACATATAGCCTACTACTTGAGGCAGTTTCCAATAGATTGAAATGGGAATCAAAATGGCTGCTGACAAGTAAGGCAATTCAATTCTATTTTTACAAACTGTATTATATCAATATATATAACATTGACACATTTTGAAATATGTTTATTTTCAAGACATTTGTAGTGTTGTAAAACACAATAACTCTTGCTACATTCTATTTATAGTTTAGTTCTTTGTTTGAAATGGGAGAATTTGGAATAAACATAATTATCTATATAATTGGTTTTGTTGCATTTAAATGTGCTCCATGAGGCAGCTGGTTTATTCTTTGACACTCTAGGTCATGTCTTGGACAAACAACATCATCTAATAGCAGCTGCTGCTGCTGATGATGATCTATTTGCTGAGGTCTTCTTAAACATGCACATTTACATTTCTTACCTTTATTTTCATAGGCGTATTATCGAGTGCAAATGTTATTGAATAGAATTTCAGGAAGTTTGTGTAAGTTAAAATAACCAACAGGCATCAGTTGACAGTTATTGATCACATCTTGTCTCTAAGATGAGCTTTCCTTATTATTATCTGTCACCGACAATTGATCGTCTTTCTCACATACCTGCTGCTTTTCATCTTAAACTGGATCAAGAATAAACGTGAATGCATTTCACTGATCCTGTTACTATGGCTACTAGATGCAAATGGTGCAAGTATTTCAGTGATCCTGTGCATGTAACTATGGCTACTACTACTATATGTAGATGCAAATAGTGCAAGCATTTCAGTAATCATGTTACTAAGGCTACTAAATAGAAATAGTGCAAGCATTTCAGTAATCCTGTTACTATGGCTACTAAATGGAAATAGTGCAAGCATTTCAGTAATCCTGTTACTATGGATACTAAATGGAAATAGTGCAAGCATAATTTCAGTGATGGTAAATTATGAAAGCACAAGGCATGAGGGTGTGATTACCATTCTGTCTAATTGCAATAGTTGAGTCAAAGGCATGGCATGGCATGTCATGTCAGTTGTTATCACATCTGCCGTTCATTCCATTTTACTGGTACCAATCGTGTACTACTATCATAACACATTCATTTATGTTAGATGCAAAAACTGGTTATGTTTTGTGTCGGTAGCAGAACGCCTGTGCTATTGAACGCAAGGCTGTTGAGAACTGTAACATTTAATGGTGACTGGCTTCACAAATAGTCCAGATTATATGTACAGCATCTCCTCCTGAGATATCAGAGTAGATATCACAAATGATAATGTCAATGATATATCCTGTAAAAGCCTCTTTGGGTAATAAATGTACATTGTTTCAAAATCCCATAACATTCTGCATCGCATACTACATGTATGAATACATTTTAGGTGTTCCATAGAAACCAATATTTTGGTATAATATTCAATATCTTTTGATTAATTTAAATTTTGAGACAACTATTTATTATTGAAGTAGGTATCATGAACATTGTATTGCACAGATGAATGGATGAACATTATTGTTGGACATATAGATGGATCATCCAAACACAATTAAAACTACAATACAATACCGTAACAAGTAGCAACCAGTTTATATACATGTTAAGTAGATAGTTCACAAATCACACAAAAAGACAAACTGTACCCTACCAGTAAATGAAATCAGCATAAGGGTTCTTTGAGATGTCCCCTTCTTAAGATGAATGAATAAAGGCTGTGAAGTTAAGCTGCGAAAGTCTGTTGTAATCAGGCTCCTCAGAATCTGTGAGTTTCACTCGGTCTATACTGCTTAGCACCATGTAATCTGTATTTACACATTTCGTGTCAAATGTGTCTGATGTTGACTCGTATCTAGGTGGAAGCACTGGGTTATATCCATGTATTGATGTAATCAGACCACCAGAGATCAATGCAGGGTGGAGTTAATTAGTGAACTACACCTACTTGCCAATGACTTGCTAGGCTGGCAGCAGGTGATGATGGTGTGTCAAGATTCTACACTTAAAGCTACGGCTTGCAGTTTATTGATCTGCTAGTACCTTCCTGGCACAAACCCAGCACCAGCTAGCATGCTAGTCAAAACAGATGGGCAACTCATTCATTCCCCTTGTTTGTTTTTCTATACTCAAATGCCCAGCTAACAGGAATCATGGAAAACCATAATTGAATCTACTTCGCAACACAAAATCTTCATATAAATATTTATATAAGTTGTTTTCCAGATAAAACATCAGTCTAATATGTATT
Organism: Melanodrymia aurantiaca; assembly: GCA_032355825.1. Lineage (NCBI taxonomy): Eukaryota > Metazoa > Mollusca > Gastropoda > Neomphalida > Peltospiridae > Melanodrymia > Melanodrymia aurantiaca. The sequence goes on from JAULBR010112380.1 coordinate 4,027, forward strand.
AGGAATTTTTTTCTGGGTTCTTGGTGCGAAAATGACTTAATTATCTGCATACATACATACACATTGTATCAGTGTGTATCTATGTAAAAAAAAAAAATAATTATGGTATTTATGTACAGAAAAATAGGATTAATATGTACATTAATAAGTACAGGGTGTGTATTAATGCACTAAAATAATAATTATATACAGTATAATGTGTGTATTTGTATAATAAAGAAAAAGATAATAATAGTTACTGGTAGTTATAACTTATAATAATAATACTTTTGATTTATTCATATACAGGTGTACATACAAAAATATAATTTCAATACCAGGTGTGTATACATGTATTTAGGTGGAGAAAAAAAACCGAAATATCTTTATATTGTGTGTGTATATTTATTTAGGTTCATTAGTACATCACTAGCTTTTAAATTTGTTTAATATACATGTACATACTATCATAATGAAGTTCGAACTAATGGCATTTTGACTGTTATGCTTACTTTGTATAAAAAACATTAATGTACAGTGCACTCAATTTAAACTATCATCTGTTAAATTATTAATTTTGTGTAAACAAGACAATACAATGCTTTATTCATCAATACATGAAACATACTTGTAAATGAGCTATACCATAGTGGGGCCTGTACTCTAAGCCATTACAATAATTATGTACAAACATTTCCACACTGTTGCATCTCCAGACAATAACACTTACTGTAGACGTATGGTACTAGTATTCAAATTTTTCGTATCAGTATTTTGGTGAGATATTCATACAATGTGTAACAAGCAATTTTCTGTAACAGCAAAATTTTTATATTTTTGTTGATGTTTAGAATCATATAATCAATGTATTCAATTATGACATAAAGTTTAGTTATGTATAACTGCAGCACATTGATTATTTAGTCATGCAGATATTAGATGTCGAACATTGTAAATTCAACATATGGTCTTAGAAGAAACCATTTGCTTCTACATAGATGACTCTTTCCAATTAGCAGCAAGATATATTTTATATACACTGTCATAGACAAGATAGTACATCCCACAACACTTGATGTATTAGTCATCAACCACGTACTGGCTGAAATTAGAAAAAGCTACATCCCACTCGAAATTATTGTAATGTTTAGGGAGTATACATTAGGTTATTATGTAACAGATTTTTTTTGTCCAATCCCATGCAAGCATACAGTTCACAGAATATATCTACATACAACAGACTTTGATAAACAACAAGAGCTCAGATTTTAAACAGGAAATCACACTGTATCCTGTCATTCCCATGGGACTTGTGGGACATGGCGACAATGAAAGACTCATTTGTCTTCTTTTAAAAGAGAGTTGTCTTTGTGCCCATGAAATAGTAGCAAAATGGTTTGTTCACATCCTACATTTATAACATACGTGTAGGTCATCTACATAATCTCATGAATAACAAATGCTTACCATGTTCGGATCTCTCATTACGCATTCATTCCTTAAATAATTCCTCTTGATGATATATTTCGATTTAATAAAACCAAAATCATTGTTCTTGTTTTGGCGAGACATGAATATATATTATAAATTATTGATGGGTAGAATAATGATTTAATGTGCTTACATCCATTAACTGTTCAGAGACTGTAAATTAATGTCAATATGATGGTGTTTGTTGTTGCTATTGACACAGGCACAGCATGCTTATTAAGTTGTTATCCTAGACAGGGGATATAAATCATGACAACTACAATAACAAAGCATTCATGATTATTTAAAGAGCAAAAACAACAGAACACTTGTTGTATGAAAGAGTGTTGTATTTGTGACATAATTGTTGATTAGTTCATAAACTACACTTAATGTCCACTATTGAGACTTGAATATTTTATGGCTTTCTATTGATTGTGAACATGTGCTTTGAAAGGAAAACAAGATTATTTGATTACCAGTGTAGCATAAATGCTGCTGTGAGGTCACAATGGTGGCTGGAATTAAATCAGCAGTATCTATTACAAATTATCCTATTTAATGTTCTTCTAGGATAAGAGTCTTAGTTTCAACTCATCATCACATTTCAGCTCAAAATTTCATTTTACATGCGATGATCTATTTCTGTTCACAATCAACTAAGCATCTAAGTACCTTTTTTTCCAAAATCAAGTTTGTTTGTTTAATGACACCACTGGAACACATTGATTATTAATCAGCAGTTAATGGATGTCAAATATCTGCTGCCAGTCATGTTTGAATAACAGCAAGGGATTTTTTATGAGCACATCCCACAGACAGGATAGCACACACCCTAGCCTTTGATAGACCAGTTGTGGAACAGGAAATAATCCAACAGGACCCATTTGACTAACCGACCTTAGACAACGTTCTTGCATTGCGTTATGTCACGCTCTTCTTTGATTACGCCAGGGACAAACACTAATCTATGTTTGGAAAGAAAACAAAATGTATTCCAGGTGGAAAAGCATTGTGGCTTGTATAGCATAAATAATGTATGGTCATGGAGCTATCCTCATAAAACATTTACATTCTGAACTTGAATGGGTTCATAATGTAAGCATGAACTCTTTACCTTTAACTTAAGAGCCGTGATCCAGGTAATGCCTTATAATCCATCCAAAGTATATTTTAGAGGTTTGTTGGAGAGCATATATATTCTGACCTAAGCCAGGTTGGTCTCTCGATCAGATTAGGGTGGGAGAAGAAGGTATACTGTTTATGTCTTTGGCCACTTTAAATGTAGTCATTTTAGATACAAACAAAAATTCTGGTGAACCATGGAATTTTAGTTTACTTGATTAAAGCATAATTCTGATGGTCATATGCACATGGGATGGAACTTTTTAGGGTGTAGAATGATGACATTTACCATGGAAATTATGGTTTGGACACAAATTTCAGTATTTGCTATAAAAATTCAAAAATATTAAATTGCCATGAAAATTTTGTTTTTGCTTTGGTAAATGATAAAATATTTACTACATGTATTTGTTACAAAAATGAAAAAAATTGTTTTCACACTAAAACATGTAGTAAAAATGTTCTTTACCATTAAACATGATAAATTTCCCAATTTGAAGGGACTGCAGGGTGGCGATGCAGGAGCAGGGCTGCAGTTTCCACAGATCCCTTGACTAATACACATATGCATGTATATTGAATTGTTGTATATACAGGTTACCAAATAAATACATTAGATTCAAGGTGAACACTGAACCCCTCCTTTCCATGTCTGATCACCTTACTCGAGTTGAGTGTTGCACCAGAGTTCTTACCCACCTATCTACCATTCACATTCCACAGGCAGTTCACTGGTACCAAAACCTAATGAGTTTCTCCCACACAGTGGCATATAACTAAATATACCTTAAAGTAACATCATAGACACAAATACCCAGAGAAAAGCTCAGTTCCTCAGACCAGAATAGCACGGGACGAGTATTAATGTGGCACATGTTCGTAGTTCATTATGAATATCAGCATGGGCGGGAATCAAATAGGAAAAACATTTATAACAATAGCTTAACTCTGCAGAACATTTTTGTACAAATCATGATGCAAATATTTTTAATATTAATTAATTTATATATAACTATATTATGGTCTTTGTTGTTAATTTTGTGCTTTGTGGTTGTCATTTTAGTTATAGTGGCAACTAAATAAGAAACAAAAGTAATTAATTAAAACAATGTTATATATCTTAAGTATAATGTACTTCATATTTTATAGGTGGCTTACATTGTAGTTATTTAATCAAAACCTTTGTGTATTGGTATGCTGTTATTGGTGTCATATAGTAATAATCTAGTAACATAATCTATCACAATTGTGAAATACCAAGTGATAAATTGTGAGGGTGGAGGTTTTTTCAAAAACAGGGTTTGGATTGCTTTATGTCCTAAACAATACAGTACCTAATTAGTTTTTGGTAAACATAGACATTCAATGTTACATGTGGTGTGGGACATAACTCATCACGCTTCTGCCTGATGTTCAAGATTTATGGTGAAGGATCGATCTTTCTCAGTGGACCCATTGGGCTATTTTTCGTTCCAACCAGTGATCACAACTAGTTCATGGTGTGCCCTATGCTGTCGGTCAGAATGTGTACACAAATACCTCTTGCTGTTAATCAATAAGAGTAGTCTATATGGCAGCATGTTTCTTTTAAGACCATGTGTCAACATAACTGTGTGTTTAACATCCAACAGCCACTGATTATAAATCAATATCCATGTACTTCAGTATGTCATTAAACCAACTTTATCTTTACCCATTTGACAAAAGTATGTTATGTTCAACTGTGTAAAGAAATAAACTTACTTAATGTGTTTACAATGTTCTTGACCTTATGATCACAAAATTGGTATCCTTCTGTATGTACATGTACTCGAAGTTATGTGTACACCTTGGTAAATCATGCACAAACTTTCTTTTTTCAATGCCATCACAAAAATTCTTTCTGTTGCCATTTTGATCCACAAAAACCATCAGGATTGTGCTGGAAACTAATCCAGCACTAAAGATTTGTGTTAGTGTGTGACAGATCCCAAGTTATTATGGAGAGATGTCCTTCATGAGGGTCAATATTATCTTATTCTTTGAACATTTCCACTCTGAAAATCGATTTGGCTGAGCTTCATAGACTGTAGTACACCAACAACTAAAAATAATACAATGCAATTTTGTTGCCAAAACCACTTTTCTGTACATGACAGAGTCCAGTTTTGCAAATGTATACCAAATGTAGAACTTAAGTAATCTTAATTTGAACACAATACCTTAATCATCATTATGAATTTGCATACATGTATAACCTACTTCATCTCGTCATCACATGATCAAGGTTTTTGGAGCCAAAATGGCAAGTGATTCTGTTTAACCAGTGGTAGAATACTGGCTAGTGTAAGTGTTGCATACCTAACCAGAACCTCACTGAGCACTCACTCTGGGTTGGAGTAAGTACTGCGATTAAAAATTTCATGCCAAGAACAAGATTCGAACCCAGTACCTACCAGTCTAAACACTACACCATGGAGATTGGTATTTGTGTATGATGCCAGACAGATATTATGCAGACTTAAAAAAGTTCAACAGACAGCGTCATATTTGTAGGTTGTTCATAATTTATAGCTATTGAATTATTGAAGAGTGTCAAGTATATTGCAATGAAACGTGGGTGTATAGACATGCAGACTTGCAGTTAAGTAAAAAGAATTAGTATTTAATGGCACCGAGCTAGATACCACACGGAATAGTAAATAAGTAGTCTACCCTATGCTTTTCTTTTCTTTCAGCAGTATACAATCATATAATAAGAAGTCTACCATAATTATGTTACAGTTCTAAGAAAATACAAGCATATGATCATGAATATTTGATGAATTGGTGTTGGTCAATTAAATAAGTAGTCTACCCTATGTTTTTCTTTCTTTCAGCAGTATACAATCATATAATATGCAGTCTACCATATGTTACAGTTCTAAGAAAATACAAGCATATGGTCAGGAATATTTGATGAATTGGTGTTGGTCAATTTGCCAAATGGTAGGAGCAATGTTCCCCGAAGGTTTGCTGGTCATGACTCCAATATCCTGAACTCCCACGGAGCAAGATGCGGGTTGGAAAGTTGTGTTAAATCAACACAAGCAGAGTCACCAATTTCCTGGAATATATACTCCATACAAGAGCTGGCCACCTTCACCAATTACAGACAGCATTAGCTAGCTGAAAATAATGGCCAAATTGATTTCATTTGAAGTGACATATGCCACACGGCAGTCCTCCACACCATGCAAGGAAAATAATTAGAGGAAGTCTAAACTAGTATAATTCTCAAATGTTACTAAATGTAGCTGATTGAAGGCTGGATGGTAAACTCTATGGAATAAGTTCTATAGGCAATTGTCATTTTAATATCAACAATAAAATTATTATCCCGATTTTAAGATGGATTTAACCATAAGCTGAGACTAAATTTCTATTGTAAAAAGTGTCTTGCTAATGGAGACTATTTAATAATTAATATTAAAATTACAATTTACTTATACTTCATTATTAAAATATCAATATAATATCAACTAAAAGTGCATTAGATATATTATATCCAAATCACTTCAGTTGCTTCTATTTTTCTGGTCATCCATAAGGTTATAACAGCTTAATGTGTTCTTTTAATTTGCATAAAAGATATCTCATTCCAAATTATTGTACACAAAAGTCCAAGGATCATATTACGGTAATACAAATGCATTGGATATACATAAATTCACATTGTAAGCAATAAGATGCAAGTAAATGTCAATTTGCAACACAAAAAAAAGCTCCATGAGCCAGCAATAAGTTACAAATAGCATTAGATGTGCAAGCACAGTGACATTCATCTTAAAGGGGGATGATCATAGTTGACATACGCTGATTGAACACAATTCCAAATTATTTAGAAATGGTTTTTTTACATTTTTTCCCCAGAAGTTATAAAAACCAAAATCCAACAAGATTAATAAGGTCATATGTGAAACCTGAGCTTTCGTTAAAATTAGTTTAAAAATAAATCGATGGATAACTTTACACAACAATCCACGTCACGTTGGATGAAAACGACACAAAAAAATGTGTTCATGCGTTGATCTCCAAGAATGATAACGTCAGCCATTTTCTGTCTACTAGACGGAAACAGATTTCCCTTATTTTGTACTACTAACTGACATTATTTTATTGCAGTACATTTGTATTTTGTGTCCTTCTAGCTTAAGGTACACACAGTATATTACAACATAAAACTAGGCATTGTGCCTTTAATCCAAATTTAAATGATATCTATCTTTTTGATATTATTTTAAATTCATTGTTTTCAATTGTGACTATCCAGATTAATTATTCAATTAATAAGTTTGCTGATTTAATTTGTGCATATTAATTAATGTGTATACTGGGTTAATAACATCCAGCTTACTGGTAGTTTAAAGATAAAGTTTGTTTGTTTAACAACACTTCCTGTCAAAAGCAACAACTACCGGTAATATCAATTAAAGTTTCATGAGCTCAAACAAATGATCCTTGATTAGAGATAACTGTACACATTATACTAACAAATAGACCAGATCTGCCACAAGTCACACTTCATAAACGCTGTACATGTATTTAGTTTTAATATTTAAAACTACTTTCTGATGCGTATAATTGCAAATCATATACAAGTCTGATCTTGTTCAAATATAGCTAGTATTGAGCTAAATCAATGAAACTACTATTACATCTCATCAGGATCACAGCTGGAAGAGACATTTATGTTGAACGTAACTTGACAATTAATATATTAACACCGAAGAAAATTTATCATGGGAGATTACAAAGTTAGATAATTGCATTTCCCATATACCACTTGTTACATTTATTAATTTTTATTTTTAAATGTTAAGAGAGTAACTTTGGTTAAGCAAATACAACAAATTATAATTAAATGAAGTTATTTACAACTAAATTTATATGAAAAGTAAACATTCATAATGATTCATTTGTTATGCAGAATAATCCTTTGCAGTGAATTAACCAAATCAAACCGAAATAGGCACATTAATTTTTCCAAAATAATTACATGTACTTGATAATTACATGTTAAATATAATTTATCCATTCTCTGTGGATTTACCAGTATCCTTTATTATTGATTAATCTTGACTAATGTTCAAATGAAAGCTTAATATGTCACGCTAAAATTAAATATTGGTAATTACTTATCCGAGCCAATAAATCATTGGAGCATTTTTTTAAGAGCGGTGGGGAGGGGGTGTGAGGGGGTTGGCCAGTGATAGTGATCTTTATTAAGCATACTTAAATTTGATAAAAAAATTAAAAAAACACAAAAAACATAAAAAGTGCCTTATCCCCCACAACCCTCATGGACAAGAAATTATTATTATTTTCATCATCGTGGCCCTTAGGAGTTTGATACTAAAATATTCTCAAATAAGTACAAACGTATTTAATAATTTCTTGTTTATTGAATTTTTCTAATATGATTTAATGATTTATGCTTAATGCACAATTGTTTACTTTAGAATTGTTCAATACGGACAAATATATAATTAGCAGAATCTCTCGATGCCAACTTTAATAAATCCCCTTTAAATTACTTCAGATCAGAGGAATTTCCCACGTGTGTTTCTATTTATTTAAACTCAGCAACGCAATGTTCATTACTTCATGACTTTCTCTTACTCTTCATAGAATAAACATGTTATTAGGCAATAATTGGTAATATGCGCACAATCGCTGGCTATTGTGAGCACCTGCAGGCTGCAGCATGTTAAATACCTGATTAATAAACTGTCACGAGTGCAGACAGGATCACCAGGTGCTGTGTAATTCATGCCCACTCCATCAGATCTGCTACATTACATCCAGTCTGACTGAGTTTGCAAATCAACATAATATGCATATTTATCCTATAACTTACCCATGATATCCATCTCATAAACTAATTTGACATTTTAGTTTAGTAAATCGTGTAATAAAGGAATTCACTGCTGTAAATAGGTAATTGTTTTACAAGTCAATAAACATGTATACCTGGGGGTAATGTTTTAATAATATTGGTTAAAGAAGTGACATCATATACTACATTTGAATGAAATACGGTGATATTATATTACGGAGGGTGGCTAATTTAGAGAGACATCAATTCAGTGTGTGATTTACTGAATATTGAGTTTAAATGTTATTTTAGAAGAGTTATAGGATAAATAGAATTTGCAATTTGTGTTTTTAATATGGAAAATATCAACATTGTTTTGTTAATTGATATTTGTCTCGACAAAACTTTGACAAATACTGATTAATCTACACTAATTTTATATTTTCCATATTAATGAACACTTGTACCAAATTCGATGTCATGGACATACCCAATCCACCATTTGGAGCGTCATCACCAAACAACAATATTCAGATTATGGACTGGTCACTAATGTTTCCGATCTCATATATACTGCCTAAAACTGTCGAACTCTGATGATTTGATCATGCCAAACAGGACAACAGACCCCAGAACTTATTCTGCAGTCATGTTCCCTGTATATGGTACAGCAAGGATAAAACTCTGGTCAAGAGGAGAAACATTGGCAGACAAGCTCTGGTGCACCAAAGAAGAATTGATCCAGACAGCAATTTTACCAACACAACTGGATGCCAAATCTAAAATTTGTTTGTTTAATGACACCACTGGAACATAGCAGTTATTGAATGTCAAACGCATGGTTATATTGATCACAGAGGAAACCCGCTGCCGCAAGGGATCTTTTATGTGCACTTTCCCACATACAGGATAGCAAACACCACTGCTTTGATTGATAGACCAGTCAGGGATCATTGGTTGGAATGGGAAATAACCCAACATGTCCCCTGAGGAGGATCAATCCTTCGGCCCATTGAACCTCAACTGCCTTACATTCAAAAGCATGAGCGTTCTGCTACCAAGACAAAACGTTTTGACACTGGTATTTGCATCTATTGTGGAAAATGTTGCAACATATCACCACCACATATCACCACTGTATCTTTGCATTATATTGTTTTCATATATAAAGTGCATTTTTATTCACTTTTTGGTACTACATAATGTATCACTAAAAGAAAGTAAATGCATGTAGCTATTACTGCTAAGTTAGAAAATTCTACTCTGTTCATATTTTGAAGTTTTGCCTCAATACACTGAAAATTACATTGATCCGTGTTTTGTAATGTAACCACGTGAGGTATCCCACATGAGTTTCTTGCATGAGCTATTTCTATCTTACATTGTACATGAGCAATGATGAGAGAAAAACGATTAACTTCTATGGTAGCCAAGACATAAAACATTGCTGTGTAATTATATAACAGTATAATATAGTGAATGAGACATCAAATATTGATGTATAATTTTGTTGGGGGAGAGTCATACTGATTTACAGGGAAAATAATAGTAAAGCAAGCAACCAAGCGATTCAAGTTGATCATGGGAGGAAACGTAAATAGGATAAATGAACATAAACTGTAGAACAGGTACACGTAGTGGTACTAAACACATTTTTCACTTAGTTGTCTGTGTAACTATTGCCAAATCTGTCAGTGAACTAATTATACAGGAAGTATAATCTTCATTGCAAACACGTGTCTGAAAATAACTGTGGAAATAATAATCCCACCACAGATAAAAATATGTTTATTACCTACGAGGTTCAACATTACAAGGTTCATATTTATTGTTAGTCCTTTTCATTAATTTAATCCTCTTGGCATTTGTTTAATAATGATTGGCTCTCATAAGAGTACCTCTCTTTCTGATTGGCTATCATAAGAGTACATCTCTTTCTGATTGGCTGTCATAAAAGTACAACTTGGCGATAGTCCTTTTCCGTCGACAATGAAATGTTAGTTTGTAAATATTAACTGACATGCTTAGTTAGCACAACAATTCTATGGTAATAAACAGAATATTACATTCTTGTCCATGACAGATGATGTTTACGACACTCGTGCCTAAATGATCACATTTCCCTCTCTCTTGCTCGGGAAATTTGATAATTTAAGCATTCGTGTCATAAACATCGTCTGTCATGGTCACTCATATAATATCCTCTATTTACGATACATGTATAACCACTATTATCATATATATAATTTTGACACCAGCAATTTCTAGCTAATAATTATGTTGAATCCACTGACAATTAAAACTTAACATGAACATTCTTTTTTATTAGAAAGCAAGACCTAGTATTTGGTGTTTTTGAGACTTAGTGCAAATTTAGGAATTGATGAAAATTGAAAAGAATACATACAAATGTTACAATGATGTTTATGCCCATGTTATAATGACATTTCCTAAAGACCGCTACATTTATATTGCTGAAAGTTTATCAGAATCTATGTAATGTTATTCTCAAATAAATAATTTTAACAAGGCACAGTTAAGTTGGTTATTAATAAGTTGATACATGTATTACACTTTTATAAACATTTAAAAATAAAACTGGACTCCGTAGTGCAGTGGTTAACACATTGGACGTAAGACTGGTAGGTACTAAGTCTTGGTTCGAGACCCATTTGTCACATGCAGGATTTATAATCCCAGTACTGGTCCAACCCAGGGTGAGTGCTCCATATGGCTCAATGGGTAGATGTACTACCACTGACCAGTGTCCATAACTGGTGTAACAAAGGGTGTCGTATGTACAGTCCTGTCTGTTAGAAAGTGCTACATTTATCAAATAGGAGTAGTGGGTTTCCTCTCTCATACTAACACTAAATTCTGACCTGGACAGGCAGTCTAGGCAGCTGGACTGTGTAACAATGACAGACATGCTTGAACCTTAATTGGATATTAGCACATAAATAAGTTATAACCATCTCACTGACATTTTAATTGTCTCAATTTGTCAAGACATAAACTATAACTTATCATCTTTTGTATGAACAAATTGGTCGTTTCTGAGCAAATTGATCATCCAATGTATATATACATATATTTATATATACATGTACTTGTTCCTACATGTATGGCCTAATTTAATAAATCATTCAGAAATGGCACATACAGAGCCGCACCCAACAAAACAATCTACACATTAACTGCTTTACATAAATCTTCAATTGTCCAATGCTTCCTGATAAAGATAATATATCACATACAAACGTGTGCAGCATACGACAGCAGGGACAGTAAGTCTGTACGTCTGTACCACACCAAACCAAACAATGGTTGAATATGAACCTAGCGGACATTATTGTCTACTTTGTCCCATTATAGCTTAATATTTCACTGTAAAAATTACCATTTGCTCCAGCAGAGGTGGGTGTGGGGGAGAGGAGTTCATCCAAACCCCTCCCCCCACCCACCCAGCCTACGCCCATGTCTACAGTACTGATTCCAGAAGTAAAGTCATTGATGTAAAATATACAGCCTTGTGTTCAATAGCGGGAGCGTTTTGCTACCGACACAAACAATTTGACTGGTACCGATCGCGTATTATCATATCACATTCATTTATAACAGATGCAAACATCATTGTCAAAACGTTTTGTCGGTAGCAGAACATCCGTGCTATTGAACGCAAGGCTGGTATATGGCGTTTGTTGTGTCATGTAAATAGTATAATATAAGTGATACAGACTTTCATAGCAAAGACAAAAACAAACCTATACTTTAAAAACATACAATGTACTACATGTATATTACTGATAATTTAACAATACAAAATAAATGATATTATTACTACTTTTTTGGTTTATTACTGGTATTATTGTCTTCATTTTGTAATATTTTGCAACTCTACTAAGCTCACAGAAAATACATACCTTACTGTTATGCGCAGCCAATCTCCAGAAGTGTCCACAAAACAAGTGACAACCATCAAGATCTGCTGAAAGGTCTCGTTTGATGTTCTCACTGACAAATGTTAATTCTTAATGATTTATGTCCGTGTACGAGGAGAAAAATGATTTGTTGGTTGTATGACAGTTATAATGCCAGGCAATGAGTGTTCAGACAGCTAGCCTTAGCCTGACTCTAAGACCATCACAGATTACACTATTTTTATCACAATAAGAGCTCCAAAAAATCCTCACAAATATCAAACTTGCCCCAGATTGTTAAGATATGTGTCACAATTTTTGTCTGAAAATATATTGTGGAACAAACAATAATTTTTACAAACTTTATGAAATATATTGTTCAACTGTAGAAATAACCCCATTTGCTGCTATATTATGGTAAATAAGTAAGATTTTTCGTTGTACTTGCCTATTATTAGTTTAACATGGCTTCCCTCAAATTAGATTAACACCCTATCGATCTACCTAATTCTATTACTACTGTACACTAATTCCTAAGGCTATCGCTATGACTCCTCATAAAGCAGTGATTGTGAAACACATTTATAAATAGATATTACATGTAAACGTGCTTGTTTTGTATATTTTTGAAAAGCTGTGGGAGAGAAATAAAAGTTAATTATACTTATTACTTTATTTAATTTAATTATTACAACAATTAAGATCTTAAATGATTACAAATATTAAATATTACAAATGTTCAGACAATCCAGAAACAAATTCTCTCAAGATTTTTCATAAGAAAAGACTAAAATATTAATATATTATTTATGAATAAAACCCTGTAATGTACATTTATCAGGGGTAGAGCATTAACTTGAGGTCAGAGGATCGATCCTCCTTAGTGGACTGATTGGGTTATTTCCCATTTCAACAAGTGTTCCAACTGTTACATCAAAGGCTGCCAATCTGTAAGGTTAGCCTGTTTGATGGCAGCTGTAACATCTGAGACAATGTATCAAAATAACTATGATTGACATTCAATAACCGATGGTTATTAATCAATGTGCTCCAATGGTGTTACTAAACAAACCAGCTTTATCTTTCATCATTTCACCTGAGACGAGAGAGTTCAGGATGGTGAGGACTAAAAAAAAAACCATGATTTAATATTATGTGTAAAGACCAGTCTAGTGAGTATTCGCCTGACATATTTGTTCTGAGAACACACCACTGATGTAATGTGCCAAGACATGACATGATGTTGCTACAGATCCTCCCACTCACTGTGAAGGAAAGAAAAGTGAGATCGCGCACACCCTGAGGCCCAGTGCACCTGCTGATTTGATGATGATCTAACAGTGTAGGGCTGCAGATCAAACCACTTGACATATAATTGTATGCCCTGACAGCCAGGAGCTGCTGCCACTTCCTTGCTCTTCAGCAAGTCTTGCCCCTGGATACAGATTCCATCAATGATGGCACATGGACAACCTTGGGTAGTGAGTGGTTCTAACAACATGGCATACTTTCTCATTCATTCACATCTGCCAATTAAACATATTGAAACACTTGATCCCAGAAGAATTTATTAATTGGCTAAGGTGGATTGTTTTAAATGATATCATGTGTAATGAGAGACATTTTGACCCAAGGAACCCGAAACATTACCAAACTTGGTGCAGTTGTTCTCTTTTGTGACTTTTAAATTGAATTTTGTTTGGTCTCAATATTGAGAGGCAAGGAGACCATGTGAGTATATAACTTGTAGATAAAGTTTGTTTAATCAGCGGTTATTGAAAGTCAAACACACTGTTATATCAGCAATGGGTCCACTGAGAAGAACTGATCCTTTGACCCATCAAACCCCAGGCAGACACTCTTGCACTGAGCTATTTCCTGCTCTACAAAACCGTAAAAAATCAGGACACTAACTACCATGTACATTCCATTTGTATGCCATTGTCATGACATTAGGGACTTGACTCTAATTCCATTCACTTTACTTGTCATTGTCATGGCATTAGTTTAGATTCAAAGTTTCATAGTCACAAAACCAGGTCACCTAGGTGTGGCTCAACATTTCTTAATAATTGATTAATTTTCTTCTTAATTATATATTACAATTTACAACAGTGTTCATTGAAAGTAAAATTACTACAAAACTTGCCATATGAATGCGTGGGCACATATAATCTAAATGGAAAAAAACCCATTGTTTTAATTTAGTAAGGTCAATCAAACTATTCCAAATTACATAATGACACCAATTGAATTAAAATTCTAATAGATAAGAGAAAAACACAATCTTTGTAGCTTGCTTCATTACTTTACCGCAAAGATCAAATATTTTCCATCAAAACAGTTTTTCTGAATATTATTAACTGTGTTTGATGTGAACATTGTGTACAGTGCTCATCATCATAAGGTATTTGTACATGTAACATCAGATGATTCATCTAGAGTATAGACTACACCTATAATGACGTGTGTCGGACTTCAGAACTAGCTGTCACAACACAAAGAACAAACTACGTGACATTGTGCAAATCAATAACACGTGGCAAAGTAAAACTGCAATTTGACGAGAATTCTTCAACCCTTTGTCAGACCAACTCATCATAGATCGATGTGCGTGCTTATCTGTGTCACAATGAGATGATGTTCATAAATGACAGGGGATTTAATAGTTGCTGATGACAGCTTTGAAATGAAAGACATATTGGTTTAATAACATCGCAACACTTTGATTATTTAGTCGGAGTATCAAACATATATCCACTTTTTTGTAATCAGCAAGTCATTAGACAGACAAAATAGTATATGCCACAGCTCTAATGTTTCAGGGATATATGGAGCAAGACAGAATGCCTGTTTTATGCTTTTTTATTGTTTCGATAAAGACAACAGACAAACAATATGGCTATTCTTGTAAACATGTACAAGGGGTGCCATCAGTGAAACAGGATATGCTTTGCTTTCATGAACATTTGTTATCATCACTGCTTTATTATGTGAATACAATTTATATTTGTCAAATAAGCACTTGAGAGACAGGTATGGAATGACCAAAAATGTCTAAGCCATACTGTGATACTGTACAGACATGGAAGGATCTTTTTTTTGTTGGAGGTGAATCCTTACTGGAGGGAACTTAAGTCAGACAAAATCACTTTCCATGATACCTTCCTTGCATTCAATAGTGCGAGCGTTTTGCTACCGACACAAACAATTTGACTGGTACCGATCGTGTACTATCATATCACATTTATTTATATTAGATGCAAACATCGGTGTTAAAATGTTGGTAACAGAATGCCTGCGCTATTGAACGCAAGGTACGTTTACTAACAAATTGAAGTAATATAATGTAGGAGGCAAATTCTGAATGATGTACCTCCATGGTCATGGTCACCACCAAAAATGGAAGCCACTCTTCCAGACAACAGCACAAAGGCAGATCATTCAGCAGGACTATATCAGTCGACTCTCGAGATGATCCACACGAAATATGACAAACATCATAAGATATACACAG
>JAULBR010112381.1:0-10169 GCA_032355825.1 Melanodrymia aurantiaca
AAATCCCATATGCCACGAATGGGAATCGAACCCAGTACCTACCAGCCTGAAGTCCGTAGCGTTAACCACTGCACCACCGAGGCCGGTGTGGGGCAGAAGACACTGGTTCTATTAATAAGAGTTTGAGTTTTTTCAATTGTCACAAGGCCTGCATCTCAACGATGGCGAGTCTAAAAGGCAGTAACCCGACTGTCACTAATAACCATTATTAAATTTCACTGCTTGGTTGATTTCTGTGTAGGTAAATGTCATCTGATGTCAATTATTTGATGCTCAGCAATAAATTATTGCTAAATGTACCTGGAAAAGTCTGGTTTGTTTATTAAAGTAACAACCAGAATGAATTTGCCTATTGTTCACCGAATGAACTACATGATAGGTAATACGCATGGGATTTTTGCGAGTGTAAACTGTAAAGTTGAACATTTCTGATCACAATTGGCTACATGAATGTTCTTTGATGGTAAATGTTATTTTAATGAGAAACATAACCAATAATGTATGTATACAACTAAAGGAATGTAGTCTCAAATATTCTTTGAAAAACAACAACAGAATTTACAACATGTATTATTATCCATAAATATCTACCATATAAATTAATTATTATACCATAATGATAGAACAAATATTATTATATTAAATGTTTTGGAAAGTGTATTTGACAGACTGAACACAGTTTCTGTTTCCCTGGATACTCTGCTTCAAACGGTCAGAGTTGTTCTCCTAGTTGGACGTGCATGAACCTAAAGGCACATGCACATGTCAAAGGTTAGCAAAGCCAATTTGGCAGGTTATTAGGTGCTAAGCCTTTGAACCGGTAAAATTTTGAGGATTGGAGACAATAATTATACGAACACAAGATACACTTACACATATAACCCATTTATTGTTGAGGACTGAAGTAAAATATCAGAATTTAGATGGTCATGAATGTTTTTTTTAACTCAAGCCAATTATCTTTTGGTGGTTTCTACATGAACATGAAATGTAATCGGAATGTTCTGTGCACCCTGACATTCCGTTTTAAACCGATTCCAAGTTTGCTTGATAAACCGGACTAATCTCATTAAAAGAGCACATCCTTTTAGTGCAAATCTGCTGCACTCGGCAAACAAATGCAATGTTGACAGCCAATTTTTGTTTAATCACGAAAAACTTCAAAGCAGTTTGCAATGTTTGCAAAGGTACGCGAGGCAGCTGGATTATGCATGAGGCCTGTAAGCGATGCTGACTTCACCTCCATAATCCCATCAACAGCTTTGTCCGGGGAAGACAATACATGATGTGAGATTCAAGGACATGGTCACAATTGAATTTGTTCTAAAGAATAATTTAAAATTCCTGGCTCATCCTTGTTAAGAACTGTAGAATTCAAGAACCGAATAGAATAGAGGACTGTGAATCAACACAGATATCTGAATGATACAGCCATGGCATACACCATCACAAGTCTAACCAGAAATACATCATCACAAGTCTAACCACAAATACACCATCACAAGTCTAACCACAAATACTGCATCACAAGTCTAACCAGAAATACTACATCACAAACAGAACCTATGTTTAAACTTTCAATCTGGAAACAGGTGTTAAAAAGTAAATAACTTGCAAAAGATAGATCAAATAATATTTAGATAAAAAACAAGAATTTTTGTGTTTAATTTGTACAATTTAGCACTTTAAGTTGCCTTTTTTAAAGTCCAATGAAGTATCACCTAAAGATCACCCAAGTTCTAAAGCTATGTCATTAAAAAGATAACTAATATAAAGACCAGAATATTTACTTATTATTGTTTGGTTCTAATGAATCAACACTATCATCTTGCTGTCAATCATATACAACATTTGTTGCATTAAAAACAGTTCCTTGGACAGAGTTTTGATCCATTTTTCTTTATCCAATAACATTTAATGTATTTTCCCCCCTGACCGATGTCCAATTTTTCAGTCAATTTATTGAGTATGTACAGTAATTTATGGTCCTTATTAAAATGGGAGGAAAAATTAATTAAATAAATGTACAAAGGAAATAACATTAAAACTAATAATCTGAAATATTTATCAGAAAATATGATCCTGCAACTCGAAAACAAATTTTAAAGTTTTCCGTGCCTACACACACTATTTTCATATTTGACAGGTACAAATACTATTTTTCCGATAGGCTTCGGTAAAACGCTCCAGTTTTCAGTTTCTATGATGCCTATGTATTGATGACACCTCTGTGTCATAGTGCGCCGACAGATTCAAATGTTGACCAAACGTTGGAATGACCACAAACGTGACTCGTTAATGTGTTTACCTGACAACATAGGCACGAGTGTAACTGGAACAGACAACTAGGTAACAGACACGAGTGTATGTTTTGTATCTGTTGATGAGATCAGGATGAGAAGGAGTTCCATGTCAAACACTTAAAGAAAATTAATGTTTACCGGTAACAGACTAATTGCGAAAGAGAATAAACCCTTTGCTGTCAGATAGAATAGCAACGGGATTTACATGCACTTTCCCACACAGAAAAAAAAGAGTACATACTATGTCCTTTGAAACAACAATTGTGGACCAATAGTTGGGATAATCCAGACACGTCTACCAATGCAGAGTAGAATGGATCTGCTAACTACCAAAAGTGGATGCTGTACCCGGATGAGCTACTCCCCACTTACAAACTACCACACCTCAAGTGGATGCTGTACCCGGATGAGCTACTCCCAACTTATGAACTATCACACCTCAAGTGGATGCTCTACCACTGAGTTACTTACAACTCCTTATGAAAAATATTATATAACCACCTCTGACTGGCTTTCAGAGCTATTACAGCTGTACACTGATAGTAAGGGAGTCTCTGTTGTCTTCTCAACTGGGATAAATGAACAGATAACCTCATAATTGCAGAACATGCATAGATTTACTGAATTAATCACTAATTTGAACCTCTTATGAAACATTTGACTACATATGCTGCTCCGACTAACTTATGGCTAATCGAAAGATCATGTTTTTCAAAACCTTTAAACTGACCTCTCAAAAAGTAAACAGATTCTTTTACAGTACACATTGAAAACGGGTATTATTTGCATGTCTGTAACTTTCGCGATTGTCATTTAACCACGAAATTACAATCCTATGAATAATTACTAGGAATGATAACCATAAAAAACAAAACAATGATGTTTTTGCAATGCGTAAATTACATGTAAATCACGAAAACTTACAGCTACAAATATGATCAGTTTTACAGTATTACAATGGTTATAAATGCAAGGACCATGCCACACATTGCTACTGTTCACTCTATATACATACAACGTATGTGTTGCCACATTTCCATACAATTAAACATTCATTCACTCTGAACACTCAAATCTGTCATTTGCATTGACAACAAATTTCTGTGCTTATAAAGTTGGTTTTATCGAGTGATTCTGTTCAAACAATGCTTCGAGGCTGTGAACCAGTTCAAATGAAAGAGACAAACAGAATGATTTCTATTTAAATAGGTGCAGGTAAGATGAGGTAAAACACTGTTACGTGGAGGAGGTTCACTATAGCTACTACTCATAGGCAATACTTTAATTAATAATAATATAACTAAATGTTTATCATTTAGATTAATATTTTTTTCATCCAGTTCAGTTCCACATATTAACACACATTGTTTGTATTAATGACAGTCATAAACAGATATTGAACAATTCTTCCTAATTTATCACATATTAACCCATTATTCATATCCAGATATTATTCAATACTTTCAATCAAATCCAGATATTAATACATTGTTCATATCCAGATACTAATACATTGTTAATATCCAGATACTAATACATTGTTCATATCCAGATATTAATACATTATTCAGATCCAGATACTAATACATTATTCAGATCCAGATACTAATACATTGTTCATATCCAGATATTAATACATTGTTCATATCCAGATACTAATACATTGTTCAGATCTAGATATTAATACATTGTTCATATCCAGGTATTAATACATTGTTCATATCCAGATACTAATACATTGTTCATATCCAGATATTAATACATTGTTCATATCCAGATACTAATACATTGTTCATATCCAGATATATAAGGGATAAACTTAGAGCAGTTATATTTTAAATTATAAAACTTCTTATTACGTAAACCACAACTTACTGACTAACATTTTGCACATTTTAAGGCCATAAAAGTTTAAAATATGATAATTATGAAGATATTTCTAACCTGTACATTTGCCAAAGTGGAGATGTACGTATGGCAGATGAGAATCGTAGTGAGCCAGTACTTCTGTGAGTGTCGAAAGCAGGAAACAAACTGGTAAAAAATCACACTCTGATATTTGCCATTCTCCGAGACACTTGGATGTCAAAGCAAGAAACGCATGTACACCCCAAAAACAATATTACGCAAAAAAAGTGAGTCATGCCTTAGTAAAACAGGGTATCCAGTTGAAACTTTCTCTTGTTGCACGGTTTCAGTTGCTGGATGACAAAGCCAAAACACATGTCCAGTTTGAAGCTTGTCCCAAGTGACTCATTTAAACATAGATGCTGTCATTGCACACACGCTTTGCTCATGAGGCTACTGAAGGAGACATTTCCTATCTAAACTAATTTCACAAGCCTCAAAGACAAACACTATCCTCTGTACAGTCAAACTGAACGTCCAACACTTTTCTAACCAGTCTGTCTCTCTCTGTCGGCTTATGTAAAACCATTGGCTTCTCCTGTGAAATTGTTTGTTCTGTTTTGTGTGCAGACAAATTTGCTTGTGACCCTTTCCCGATCTCTAAGAAATCTCCTGGATTAACAAATTATCTCACAAACAGGACTTAGAATAAATAATACATACATTCCAAAGCAGCATCACTTGATTCGTTGATTGGAAAAGAGTTAACATTTGCAGGGATAAAAGTAAACTTAGAACACGTTGAAACAGTGGCCTCTTGTGTGAGACCCACGTGGGATGAATAAAGTGAGGTGTTTGCATAGAGTGTCTCATTAGGCAGAGGTTGTGTAGGGTTACAAACTAATTTACAATTATAGAACAAATCTAGGTGATACAGATGCTGGTACATGTGTAATGAACACACTGTATTGTAAATTCTTTCCAACTTTAATATACAGTCAAACCTGTCTTAAGCGGTCACATACGGGTGTAACAACAAGTGGCCCCTTAATTAAGACAGGTGGCTGCTTAATACAGGTCATAAAGCACTAAAATTGATGATTTGGGAAAATGTTATGGTGTCCCTTTAAGACAGGTGGCTGCTTAATACAGGTGGCAACTCAAGCAGGTTTGACTGTAATCAGCAAATTTACACCAAATATGAATGTGAAATAACACCACTATCGCTACTAGATCTCTGTAGAAGCCATATTGTTACCACACAGGCTACTCTTTTTTAATAGAATGACTGGTTTGGCTGAGCGGTTATGGTATTGGACTGTCAAGTTTGATGTGAATCAGTGCAGTAGGTTCGAATCCAACTTGTGCACATAAGTGTTTGTTCATTTAATATCACTTTTTAGGAAACCTACATACAGGCAGGAACACATATACAATAATTATGACGTATCAGTTGTAAATGACTGGTTAGAATGGGGACAACCAATGGTTCTAATGAGTCTACTGAGAAGGATCGATCCTCCAACATCACACTCCACAGATGAAGTGTCCTACCACTGAACAAGATTACCTGCTCTCATATAATAAAAATTGTTTGCTTCTTTTTAAACAAATCAAAATATACGTTTGTATTCAAATGCTTTATGATTCAGACAAAAATAATGTGTCTATATAAATAGTTATTTTCTCTTTCCCAAATAGAGTAATGCTGCAAAAATATACGAACAGATTGTAGATAAAATAAAATAACCTTTGTTACTATCGTCTACATCAACTGGTCTTGTTACAGAACAGGAAACATTACTAGAGCGAGTTTAAAAACTGGCTTTTTATGTGTTTACATGTAAGTCAGTGAATGATCAATTTGCCTCTGGCAGGCAACATTAAACCGGCTTTGAGAATACATGTACTTCAGCAAATAAAATATAACACATAAAAGACTCAAGTAGATCACTAACCAAATTGTTATAAAAATTTTTGAAAAGATAATGTAATATATGTATGTATTTATCAAAAACAATAACAAAACTAATTTAATTACTTTATTCATTATTTATTTAAAATGGCAAGTAAAATGGCAAGTAGTCATCCATTTTATCATAGTTTTGTACAAGCGTCATTCTTTACGTAATTCTACGTCAAAAACAACCTTCAAACTTTGTTATACATTGATGCGCGCAGTAGTTTGTCTAAGTCGTTTTCATATTTGTGACAAATTGTTCCCCCCACTTTTAAAGCCGGATTGACGCCCATGGTGCAGACAAGTGTCATACAGATATCATCACGACATATGTTCCAAACATTCTTTTCAGGTGTATCAAAAGTAAATATTTCTATGATTAACTACTGACCTCCGTGGTGTAATGGTTAACGCCATGGACTACAGGCTGGTAGGAACAGTGTTCGAATCCTGCTCGTGGATGTCACTTTGCGACTCCAATCCAACAGGTAGGTGTAATACAACTTATACCGATCAGTGTCCACAAAGGCTGTAGTATGTGCTAACCTGTCTGTGGGAAAGTGCATATAAAATATCCCTTGCTACTTATCAATTTGGAGTAGCAGGTTTCCTCTCTCTTCTGTCCTGGACAGGCAGTCGAGGCAGCTGGACTGTGTGACTATGACAGACGTGCTTGAACCTTAATTGGATATGAGAACGTAAATAAGTTTTAAATAACTAACTACTAACTATGATTAACTTTTTATTTTATATTAATATTAGTCAACTAACGATTTCTTGGTAGTCTAACAGAAAAGTTGAAACTGGGACTGGTGTATGGTAAGTCACTGTATTTCTTCTCGTATAGACCAATGGAAGAAAGCATGGCAAAGCTGTCTTTGTGAACATGATCCCAGTCAATAGGATCGGGGTACTGCTCCAACAAGATGTCACATTCTGAAAAAACAAAAACAGATCAATTTGTTACAAGTTCTGTCATGTACCTAGAATCAATGTAGGTTTGAAATATGAAAGGGTGGTGTGTGCAGTAAAATATAGTGCCCAATTTCCATCAGTATCGCCCTTTTCAAACTTTACTAGTACAGACAACATGGCTCAAAATGGCCCATAATATTTCAATATACATGTACATGTATACTGATTTTGAAAATGCCCCAACAACAAAAAGTGGGTTTGAATTTAAAACCATTGGCTATGAGCTTGATTATATATATATACAATTAACCCCTGCAATTAACTGCAGCAATTGGCAATGCTATAGAGATTGTCGCAGACTTTTCGATTCTCCACAACATTTTATTTTGCCGTGGAAAAGTGTTTTTTTTCTTTTCTTTTTTCTTCGGAATTGTTATTACCTAAAATTAGCTTGGTCAAGAATTGAAAAACATATTTAGTTACCAGCAAAATTGCCGTGGAAAATGCTGTGGACACTATTTTTCCATGGCATTGCTTTTGCCGTGGACTTTTTCTTAATTGGAAGGGTTGTATATGGTATATATGGTGCATTTAATATACTCGTTCACAATTGGATTATTGGATCCACTTGGAAATTTAGCTTTTATATTCATTTACTGATTACTGGTCTCGACTTGGAACCACAGTGAACCATTTAGGATTTTTTGCATAAACAAAGACAAACTATTCACTATCCACCGGTCTCCATGGTGTAGTGGTTAGACCACTGGGCTGAAGACTGGTAGGTACTGGGTTCGAATACCTCTTGAGGCCATGGGATTTTTAATCGCAGTACCAGCTTTCAATCTTAGAAGTTGTCAATATTTTGCAAATGTCAATGGGTAGGTAGGTGTACACCACTCACACAGGTCATTACCCCACTACTGATTAACAAAGGCAGTGGTATGTCCTGTCTGTCTCTCTCATACTAACACTTAAACTTCTGTCCTGGACAGGCAGTTCAGTAATGCTTGAACCTTAATTGGAAATAAGCTACAACTAACTTACCATTCTTGTGGCCTATTTTACATGGAAAGAGATTTTCATGTTGAGAGCGTGCCTGCAAAAACAATAATGTGTACAGTACATTAATTTTAAAACCATTTTTACAATCACACAATTACTACAGCCACACATTTGAACTGATTAATCAAATAACCTTTTAAACTAGTGACCTGTTGATCTATAATGCAGCCCTGGGCAGATCCAGGATTTATAGACAGTGCCCAGTATAGAAATAGAGCCTACCGGTAATATGGAATAATAAATGCTATTTTCCAAACATTAAGATAGTTAAACCTGCTCGAGCGGCCACCCGTGGTCACCTGTTTTACGCAGCCACCTATCTTAAAGCGTCACTATATTAATTATAATATTCTACCAAATCATCATTTTTAGTGTATTATGACCTGTATTAAGCAGCCACCTGTTTGAATAGATCACTTAGGTGGCCAATTAAGACAGGTTTCACTGTAGTTAGTTACAACTTATTTGCGTGCTTATATTCAGTTAATATTCAAGCATGTCTTTCATGGTTATGCAGTCCAGATGCCTTGACTGCTTGTCCAGGACAGAAGTTATTGTCAATATGATAGAGGAAACCCCCTACTCCGAATTGAATCTATTAGTAAGGGATCTTTTATATGCACTTTCCCAAAAACAGGACTGTACATACCACAGCCTTTGTTGAACCAGTTGTGGACCCTCTGGGTTGAAGTCGGAAAGTGAAATCCATGAGCGGGATTCGAACACTGTTCCTACCAGCCTGTAGTCTAAAGTGTTAACCACTACACGACGGAGGACGGAGGCCGGTGTCGGTACTGGGATTAAAAATTCCATTTTTTGTCACGAATTGGATTCGAACCCAGTATTTACTAGCCTGAAGCATTAATCACTACACCACTAACAACAAATATAAATAGGTCAAGTAATGTCAATAAACGTCAATAAAGGCAGGGCATGCACCACTTCCCTCTAAATGATCTGCTCCTCTAATTTCTAAAGAGAGCAATGCTAATATCTAGCTGCTGCTTTAAAGTGGACACTGCTAATATAGGAACTGTGTTTTGAACTAACATCCCTGTCTAAGTCTAGTAAATAAGATCAATTAACAAATGACTAATTAGCTTACCGCCTGCGAACAGTCTCGTAAGATGTCACAATCTTCATCATACACGACAGTTGCATTGGCAAGTGCGACGAGTGTTAAGAATAACACACCCCATTCTATGAACAACTTGAGAAAAGACAACATTGTTTTACAAAAGAACAGTCTCAGCGTTCATTTGGATTTCTGTGACCCAAGCCCCAACTTAGCCTTTAAGTTTAGGGCGACCTGGGACCAACAAGGAAGTGTTTCATGTGTAAAGTAACTTTCCTCCAAACGGAATCCGAATTTAGCCGATAGCGAACTTTGTTACTTCGGCAATTTCCGTTGTCTACCCTTTTGTTTACTTACGAATTATTTTTCTTGTTTCATCGAATTATACTGGTACGATAGATGAATTGAAATAAAAGGAATTGAATTGAATCTACTTTGTTTCGCGTTGTCAATGTAAACAGATCCAGGGAATTTGGCAGCTGCGGGGAAATGCCGTTGAAGTGGGGTACTAAGTCTATACGAGTAGTCTTTAGATATCATTCATCATTGATTTAGATTTGGAGTGATTTAAAAACGTATAGATCTAACAAGCGAATGCAAGTTAGATACATTTTTAAACAATGAGTTAGTTGCAAGATCAATTATAGATAACAACACAACTATAGTATTCTATTTCTTATATACCATAAAAAGGTGGGGGGTTTTCAAAACAAAGCACATTTTCATACTACAAATAACTGTAGGGCCTATGGACAAAGCACATCTTCCTACTACAAATAACTGTATGGCCTAAGTGACCGTTGTTTACAAAGAAATTATGATATGGCCATCTTACACACCCGTGTAACAAAATAATGTAACTCTTGACTTTTTGTTAAGGCAATGTCTGTCATCACCAAAACAAAACGTTGAAGGTGACGTTATTGTATTTATTACTCCAGAGGGCAAGCATAACCGGGGAAATATAAATCATATTTTCTCAGTGAGAAATATCACTACATTG
>JAULBR010112392.1:0-10169 GCA_032355825.1 Melanodrymia aurantiaca
TGAAGAAGTTTGAACGTGAATCTCCGTTCCATGATGCGGTAATCAGCCGTGTCTCTCAACCCATCCACCAACAGACACAGAATCCACGATCGGTCTTCCCGGAACTGTCACAACAAGAAAAACATTGTTTGCAAATTTTAATAACAAAATTAGAAATATTTGTTCATTTATTGAACATTTTAACTTAGTTTACAAAAACATTTTTTTGAACGGCATAGATTGGAATAATTGCCGTGAAAATGTTAAAAACAATACACCAACTTACAATTCTTGCTATCAGTGTTAATTCAAAGCTTTTAGTTTACCTCCAAAACTTAACTGTGCGTAAGTTCAAATATATGCATGTACTTCAGCAACCTATGGCTCTTACTGTAGGTATTATGTATACTCAATGAATGAAGCTTACCTCCAGAAAAGCACTGCGAAACAGTTTGTAGAATTCTGGGACATTAGCTATATCCATGTCTGGCTTCAATGTCAAAAAGGAGTTGACAACTCGATACATGTGCTCATCTGAAACAAAATATGCTAATTAGTTCTATGTGTCATTGCTGAAAATTTATATATCGAGATACATGTATTGAATCCACCCAGTGTATTCAATGTTATTCCATTAACAAATTTGTTGACACTGACACTATCATTTTTTTTAAACAATAGTTATTACGGTTTATTATTACGTTATGGACTGACCAACAGGAGAAGCATTTATTAAGATTTCTCCCCAACACTAATATTAACATTAATTCAATCAATTAATCTCACCAATATTGAGTTGCAGCCTGACCGCCTTGGCCAGGAATATAGTGATGATACAGGCGAGCTTGATGTTAGAATCCTCACAGCTGTTTCTCAACACGTCGAGTACACACGTCACCTGAATTCTCTCCGGCATGCGCGACGCCTCCAGGTGATGGTAGAACTCGGCGAGCACGTGATACGCAGCTCGCCTCATGTCCGGGATGTGACTACTCAATGCAGCAAACGTGTAACCAAGACAATGCAGCTCGACAAACTTGCGACAGTTAACAACTGAATCTGTAGATAATTGAACAACATAGTTAACACAGTCTTATTTACTTTTAGAATATTTTAAATATTGTAACATATTCAGATATAATATTTAAATTATTGCAAAATATTCCAGTTCAGTAGTATTTAATTGTAATACAATGGTCTTGATTTTGTTGTCATAACACTTGAATATTTCCTTATTTAAAGAAAAATCAGTGGAAATTTAGAATAAATTTTGTTAGTTTTTTAAATATTGTTAGAATATTTTTAATCTGTCGATGTTATTTATATTATTGTCAAACGTTTGAACAAAATCAGACTTGCCTAAAATGTCAATAAAATTCAAATTATTACTATTTATTTACCTGGAGACAGTAAGATGCTAAACAGTGGTAGAAGAAAGCATGGATCATACACATCAGGTGTCGACTTAACACCATCAACTTGGTCTGGCTGAAAAGTATATTGTAAATATTTGTAGTTGGAATATTATGTTTACAATTAATTACAAACCAGGTAAACAAACAAAAACTATAATATAATAGTTCTTCTAATATAATAGTTCTTTATAACATATTAACGAGCTTATATCCAATTAAGGTGCAAGCATGTCTGTTCTGGGCATGCAGTCCTGCTGCCTCGACTGCCCGCCCAGGACAGATTGAGAAGTTAGTGTTAGTATGAGAGAGGAAACCTGCTACTCCTATTTGATAATACTTGTGTGCAAGTGACATAGGTGTGTAGTGTGGATTGGAATCCTTTAATTACATATTATTTCGTTTTTAAAACAAACTTACTCGCAGTAATTAAACCCTGTTGTAGTGAGGTGTATTAATTGATTGCACAAACACGAACATGATTGGTGACATTCTTACCACTAGGGTTCTTCTTAACGGGAAGTGAAGAATGGATCTGTACATTTTCTGAACGTCGAGATTGCTAATTGTCTGTTCCATTGAAGGGTGTTTCCATAGTGACAATCCCAGGTTTGTTTGCGCCGAATAGTGCTCTATTCCTTTTGGTCCCCAAAGAAATGGCCTGAAAATTGCAACTAATATAAATATCTCAAGTATAAAATGAAATAATTAATTGTAGATAACCAATGGAACTTGCAATGCCGAGGATATGAACTACAACAAAATCAATAAGTAACAATAATAAAAAGCATCACCATGCTGAGAAGAGATTTTACCTGTGGTCTTCCATCCAATTGCCTTGCTTCTCATAGAGATACATTAGTTTTAGAATCTTCTGATCTGAAGTACAATACATAGAATAATATAGTCAAACAAAATAATAATTATCCAAAACTCCAGCCCTTTACATAAAACAGGAGTGCAGTCAATATATAGAAAAACTGTAAAAAAAACATTTTCCCTTATCAACAAGGACTATAATATGCTTAGCTAACTCTCACTATACGCAAATCCCAAACAAAATAGGTGCACTATCGAAATATCCAACAGAATAAAATTTACTTCCCCCTGTATTATGCATTATCTCCCTTCATTGTACTGCCTACTTTCCATAATAAGACATGTTTTAGCTCTGAAGAATCAGTCATCCTTTACTTAATTTAAAGTATATATTAATAAAAATATATCTGTTTAACACTACAAACAATTCATCAAACATAGCTTCATTTGACTTCAATTTCATAACGGAATGGTTTATAAATCAGTTTGGCCCTGTGAGGGCTTTCAGTAGCATACAGATTGAACGTTATTCAATACACAGATACATACCTGTGATGCAGAGAGAAGCATTGTATGATCCTAACAGAACTCCACAGTGCGATGAAGAAGAACATTCTGAACACCTCTCCACCAGGTCAACCAATAGCGACACAAGACTTTCTACAAAGTATCAACAAATAAGCATATCAGAAAAAGAGCATGTTCGATGTGTTAAATTCATACAATAACCTGGAACCAATAACCCAAAACTAGTACATCAAAGGCTGTGATCTGTGCTATCCTGTCTGTGTGACATAAAAGATCCCTTGCTGCTAATAGTCACCTATTTGGCAGCAGCAGGTTGCTGCTTGGGCCATGTGTTTGATATTCTATAGCAGATGATTATTAATGGGGAAATCACTTCTACTTCAAAGAATCAAATTGAGAACAACAAAAACCTACCTTTAATTTCATCTCCGTTTTCACCAAACATGACAGACAGAAACTTAGAATGACTCATCAACATTTCATGGAGAGATTTGATTGGCAGGGCAATATCATGTGACTCTGTATATACCAATGACAGTAACTGAGACAAAATCCTGATGAGCTTGGGATTTAAGTACAATGTTCTGTAAATGCAAAAGTATAAAAGGATGATACAAAGAAAAATCACTGGTTCAAAAAGCAATGCTAAATTAATAACGTTTCACTTTGTACATCACTTTGTACCAAGTTAACTTCTATAAATACAATCACAATTCTATATAGTATAATTCCACTAAGATATAACAAAATTGTTCTTAGTAGTTATAAGACCACCCCACAATAAAGACCTCTATTTTAATAATCAGGAGTCAATATCACAAAACATTGTAGTCTAGCTTGTGGACGTTTACAAACATAAATTTCTGACTAAAAGTGTTTCCCAAAATATAACCAAATGTAATTGGTTCCAGATACAAATAGCATCTGTGAGTAACATTTCATAAATACACTGTACACCAAAACCTATGTTGTTTCATCTACTAACCATAGTCATATCACAAACTGTAAAAGATCGAAACTTCTCTACATTAACAACACTAGTCATAAACTAGACTTACGATGTTTTGTAAAATTAGTTGCTAAATATATACATGGAAGGACAGAGCTCAGTGTACAATTTTTATCAAAAAGTTATTATAATTCCAATTCTTTTCTAACTTACTTGAGAGAGATCTTCACAAAGCGACTCCATATGTCCTTGACCTCCTTCCCCAATGATGACATATTAGACTGCAAGAAGAAACACAGGACAATCGTAAATAATTACATTTTACTACAAGCTATTTATAAACAACTATTGTTTTGATCTTCTCAATACTGCAGATATTATTTGTCAACATGCTTTGACTATTTGATATTTCCCACCTTTCTCAAAGTGGAAATAGTTTCATACTAGCAAGTTACTTCCAGTAAGATAGTCTAAAGTTTATAGTTACCTCCAGCAATTGTTCAATCATGGACATCACATCATCTTCAAGCTTGACGTTTCTGTCATCTTTTTGAGAGCAACTGTTCATCAAAATCTTCATCATTAACAAGAGAGTGTGTTCCTTGTTACAGCATGGATATAGCTGGTTCAGTCTTTGATGAACAAGTAGGATTATCTCAAGATGTTTGCACGTAAGACTTGATCCAGCTTCTACAGCATGTGATAATCTTTTCCAGCAGCCTAACATCGCAGAGTTGTCTGAAATTTAAATAAGAAATTATATTTGTCCCTAAATTGAATTAGTTTTGAAAAATAAGCAACCAAAAAAACGTTGACTTAAAATAAATAATATTAAATAAAGGCAATGAACAGATGTAGATGTACAGAATGCTATAATTCTTTGATGTGTATGAGATGTACAGAGGCAAGTTCAGGATGACGAGGTTACTCATGAACAATTTGACTGGTACCAATCATGTTCTATCATATCATATCACATTCATTTAATGTTAGGTGCAAAAAACAATATAGCGAGTAGTCACAATATATTTGTTCTCTGAATTGGTTTAAATGAAATTAAATGTCACAATAATAGAATTGTTTTCCTCACCTACAAACTTGATCTGAATCAAAAGATGAATTATTCCAAGGTACAGTGAACTCTCTGATACGATATTGGATTTGTTCTTCATATACACTCTCATGATTACATCCAAACAAACTTTCCTATTTGGCTCTGAAAGAAATATATACAACAATGTGATCACATATTTAGAAAGTTGCCAAACACGATTGACAAATTTTGTTACATAGAATTTGATCTAAAATGCTACTACCTCCAAATTTTTTTTATCGTTATTGCTTTTTATTAAATTAAGTATTATAACATGTAAGGGTAATATAATGCAAAGTTTCAGAGAGTGTTAACAATATAACAAATACAGCTAAAATCATGTTCATTAAAACAGTTCTTAAAATGCAAGACAAATCAGTCAACAATTGAAATAAAAAAGCAGCTACAATGAAAGTGACAATTTAAACATATGTGTCACATGATCATGGTTTATGATAAGCAGTCTATATTTTGTAATACTATATAAATGAAATACCATCACAATTACAATGGTTCTTACATAGGCACCTATAACTACTTACCATCATATTCCTTGTTCTGGTCCAGCATCATCAAATAAACTTGGACAGGTTTAACAAGTAATAATTTATTTCTCTTACACAGAACCTCATTCTCAATTAGCCACGTTTCAAACAGTAGACGACAGGCAACATTGTGCATCAAAACATGCTCAATTATGCGACCTCTGGTTTCTGAGAGTCCGCTGAGCAATCCGTACAAGACCGCTTTGCTAACTACTACAGTATAGGATGGTTCAGTCTGTAGTGCATGACAACAGTAGTCTTCTAGAAAAGATTCCGATGACACGGTCAGCAAATCAAATATGGTGGCCATCTTATTCAAGGAGAGTTCTTTCCCTTGGACAATGGCTTCTTCCTTTCCTGACATTGTGGCCGAGGCAAGTTGTATCACAAGTTTGCCTGCATTGGAAAGTTTCTTCACTTTGCCATCATTTATTAAGCGACTGATAGGAAAATTCAACAGACTGTCTAAAAACCTAGCCTGTTGCTCAAAATCTACATATTTCACAAGAATTTCCATACTTTTCAACACCATGGAAAATTCACATATAGATGGTTTTCCTTCTCTGATCATTCCTAAACTGTGATGAATTTTGTTGCAGTATGCCTTCAAATGTCTGTGGACACCTATGGATAATGTTGATGGCAAATCATCCAAAAGAAGTACAACTTGCTGCGTGACCAGCCGACTAAGCAGTTTTTCCGAGTATGGTTTCATGTTGGTGGTGTTGAGAAGATCAGTGTTCAAGAGAAACCACTTCTCCATGTATGGATGATCAATGACGATCTTCAATACATCTGTCAAGGCTTCCTCTGTTGTCGTTTCTGCAGCATTCAGCATGTCAAACTCACTCATCTCAGAAGGTTTGCTGCACTTCTCGCTGTTTTCTGTCAACTTCAAAAGGTTTTTTTTAATGCCTTTCAAAATATCAAAAAGCATTTTTAGCAAGACGGGTCCTTTTTCATCCATCTAGAAAAAAAAAGTTGATACAATAATCTATTATGGTTTTACAAGGAATGTTTGAAAGATACAATGCTTAACATCTTGTTTTCACAAGATGATATAATAAATTAAAATTTATATATTAAAACAAAGAATAACCTACATTACCAACAATCTTACTAAGTTTTACCAATACCAGCAACAGTCAACCCTGTTTATAAAGGCTAATCATGAGTCCTACAACAAATGTCTTTTATGAGTAGATCTGTGTTCTTTATATACAAGTTAAAATACATGCATTGTATATCGGAAGTGCCCTTTTAAGACCAGTGGTTGTTATACAGAGGTAGCCTTTAGATCAGGTTTGACTGCATATTGGATTTGATGTCAGTTATTTATTGCAATAATTGGTTTCACACTATATGGAATTATATGCCATACAGTAGATAAAAACATGTGTTATAATACCAATGTAATAAAGGTAAAAGAA
This sequence comes from Melanodrymia aurantiaca, assembly GCA_032355825.1. Taxonomy (NCBI): domain Eukaryota; kingdom Metazoa; phylum Mollusca; class Gastropoda; order Neomphalida; family Peltospiridae; genus Melanodrymia; species Melanodrymia aurantiaca. Next base: position 6,756 of record JAULBR010112392.1, read on the forward strand.
AGCATAAAATAACCTGCTCAAATCTATCGACAATTCTCCTGACATGAAGCAATATCTGCTGTACAACGTTCATACAGTTTGACGTCGTTAGATCACCAACCGCAGACGTTAGTCTTTGTTCGAACTTAGTATCCAGAACGAAATCAGCGGCCTGCAGACTCATCAGAAGTTCACTCACGGACTGAGAGCTTTGTTTGGCTGGTTTCCATGCGACTCTCTGAAAGCAATAAACAAGAGCAGACAGTGATAACTTTTGGGTGTGATAGTAAGTGAAGAAAATACAAAGAATAAATACTCTCCTTCTGAACCACAATATAAAAAAAGTTAAAATGGACATCTTGATATCCTCTGGCGCAGACTAAACCTAATACATGGGCAAGCAGCTTTTAAAAGCAGGTATAGAAACAGATCAGTAGACAAGATAAAGTCAATCAAACATAAGTGAAGCACACAAATTGTTGTTTTATCCAGACATACCAACCTTCAGGAAACCTGACCAAATGGCATTACATAATATTAAAACCTAAAGTGGCCTCTTATTAGATTTTGTTACCAGGTTACATGATTTTGGAGCAAAACATTGTATTAAAAATGTAACATCATATCACAGGTCACTGCTTAATGCAGGTGGTCGTTTAAAAAACGTTGACTGCAATGAGATCAATATAGGCAGATCACCATCTTTAGGCACCAATTTTAAATGTTTTCAATAACAATCTTCTAAATAAAATGTGCCCCGTTTGAAAATTAAAACATTAATGCCATCTCTTGTAAAATGTATGGATCCTCCACTGATGAAACTGAACAAACCTTCATGTTGGCATTCCATGTGCTGATGTAGATGATCTCATTCTTATCACCTAGCGCTGTCCGGTGTTCTTCTAGTAGCAGACTCAAAGGGACTGGGTCCAACTGAGTGTGAAAGATATCAAGCATGACAGCACACAGCAGATTCTGCACTGAAAACACAGTTCAAAGAGAATAACTTTACATAACGCGTAATATGATCTACTCAAAATAATATGGATATTTACTGTGAAGTGAAATTGCGTAATATTTGAATTTTTTTTAAAAGTGTTATTTCAAAAAAGAAAAAAGGGATTAGATTATTAATTGATTAAATGGTTGAAGTGAAAAATGCCAGACTAACATGTTTACTCAGAGTATGAAATGCAAACATTATTGTACAAGCAGTTCAAACAAAATATAAAACAAAACTTACATGCAGTAGATGTTTTAAAAGCATCAGATGATTCCAATATTTCTAAGGAAACCAAAACAAGTGGACTAAATGGAAGCCTGAAACAAACAATGTGAAGATAGAAACTATACCATTACATACTTTTAAAATCTTTCTACATCAAATTAAATAATATTGGCATATTATTATTAAGAAAAATATTTTAAAATCAATGTTTATACAGAGATAATTATAAAACATTTCATAGATTGAAAAACTATATTTAATCTTACATTCTAAAACAGCCTTTTTACGATGTATTTAGTTTTCAAAATATCAAGTAAATTGATCGAGTACTTCCTCGATGAGTAACGTAAGTGTGAATACCTCGGAGATGAAGTGGAAGTCGTCATCTCATTTGAATCAGCGTTGTTCAGTAACAAAAAGTCATCTTCATCCATTTCCAAGATAGCTTAAACACAGAAAACACATTTAGTTTTTAAAACATATTGTACTGTAAAACATCCTGTGAACCTTCAGCTATTATTTGTAAAATATATATATGGGGGGGGGTAGCATCTTAGAAATTTTGAAAATTATATGGTAAAAAAAAACATATTTTGGCCAAACCATTTAAAAAGTGGAGGGAAGGGGGCAACACTTTCCACATAACACATCTACCCACCATCCCAACTATTCCGTAGTCCTTGCTCCACCATTAACAATACGTGTGTGAAATATCTTACCATCAATGGCGCTCTCTGCTGTGCCAATACTCCTGGTATCACCAGTCTCCATCTGTGACCCACTCTCTGCCAGTAACTCGGTTACCTTGTCAATGTAGGGGAAGGGATTACTGATGAATGTTGTCAGTACCTGGGCCATGAATTCTAACACCAATGTCGATTCGTTGAGACCCAGCTGCTTCGTAAAATAATTGAACCAGATTTCCAATTCTCTCTCAGTGCCCTCAAATAAATTTGTGCTTGCTAAAAGCTGAATAAAGAAATTAGAGAAAGATTAATTTGAAATATAATTTGTTTCATAATGTCAAAATCATCAGCTGAATTAGTTTTGGTTGTAACTGCAATGATACTAATATTACATAGAAACCAGCCTAAAGACCAGACAGGTTCCAAGACCACCTCGCCCATAAAGAATGCTATTTTACTAGTTGTAGATGTAAACATAGGTAGACATTTCGATTAGTAGTTGAGATGTAATGATGTTTTGGTCATTTGTGACATATCACACATGGACGCTATTCGTTCCTGGAGACAATAATGCTTGATTATATTTGGGTAACAATTTTACAAATTGCTGTGACTGAAAATCACAAACATGGCTGAATGTAGAAAGCAGTGTGTACCTTGCAGATCAATCGTTGTGTCATCTGCTTCAAGTTATCATTGCGCTGCACCAGACACAGCATGTCTAGCAGAAGGTACATCAATGTGTGTCCATCCTTCAACTGAAATACAAGTACGAATCACATAAATGACAAACATCACATTAGAGAAACAATATAGTAGATTGGATATAAAGTTACATCAAGATAAAGATCCAAGGCTATGATATCAATTCTAACATGCATGATTTAATGACTGACACCAGATTACTTTGTTGAGGTTATTTAAACATTATTGTCTTAAATGGGCTAGTAGAGTAATTTAAAATTCTAGAACACCTGAATCATTATATATTGTTGGGCAATAACTAGGTTTCTGGATAATAGTATTTTTAGATATACAAGACTTGTATATATTATATATTATATTATATTATACTATTGTTAAAAATAAAACCATACTGTTTTGGACCATGGCAGTTTCCGTGCATCAGCTCCTGCTAAGAATTTCAGAAGATACAACTGAGGTAAAACTCGTTTTTCATCTTCTTCATCAAAATGATCTCCTCCATGTTCTCGGATACTGTCCAGTAAAAGAGTCAGATATTGGTGGTTCTCAATCAGAAGGGAGGGATATAAGTCCTGATACAAACACGAAACTTGCTCCAACAGAATAAGATGGTCCAGTGGGTCAATTGAAGGCAATTCTGAAGTGACACGATAAAACATTTCAAACTGATCATCACATCTAAGTAGTATTATTTACTAATCTTGAAATTTAGATACGAAAGCAAAATAGAAAAAGGAAACCTGTACTTTTGAATTGAATGCACTTGCTCTGAAGAAAACAAATACGGTAACCAATCTGAATACAATAACATTCCAT
>JAULBR010112403.1:0-10167 GCA_032355825.1 Melanodrymia aurantiaca
ATTGTCAGCAGGTTTTTATACCAGTTTAGCACGTGCATTTCGTTATACGGGTGCAGACGTCGTTATGGCAAAATGCACGTTCTTTCATGAAAATTCACAATTTCACCGGCTTTGCGCAATCGGATACATTGGTTGTACTCGGGCGACATATTTAACCACCATTTCATTTCCATAATCCAAATTATAAAGGAATTGAAATACTTTTTTCTTGGTATAGTTTCTTTTGGACGTCAGTATATATCTTACCAGCCTTGCGTTCAATAGGGCGAGAGCTCGCGAACAATTTTACTGGTACTGATCGTGTACTATCATATCATATTCATTTAATGTTAGCTGCAAAACCCGAGCTAGCGAGTGACCATTAATTGTGTTACACGCTTAACGAGGGACGTTACTCCGGTTACTTTATTGGTAACGTGCATTCTGCGGAGTTACCAATAAAGTAACCAGAGTAGCGTCCCTTGTCAAGCGTGTAACAAAATTAATGGAAATTAATAATTATAACTAAGTTTTTAGATCCAGCCTTGCGTTCAATAGGGCGAGCGCTCGTGGTCGCTCGCTAGCCCAGGTTTTGCAGCTAACATTAAATGAATGTGATATGATAGTACACGATCCGTACATAAACGCGAATGGACTCGGTGGTAACAATATTTTAGTGATTTCAAAATATTAGTCTTCATGCCCCTTATTTAAAATCACTCAACGTGGGATTAATTATATCAGGCACGTATAAATAAAATCCATTTAGTTTCGTTGATCAAAACTGTATTATTATTATTATTATTATTATTATTATGTTAGTCCGAGAACACTCTGACTGAGAAGATACTTTTTTTTTTTAACGCCACCACTATAAGTTATAACGCATTGATTATGAATCAGCGGTTATGGGATGTCAAACACACGGTTATATCGACACTTGGTCACAGAGGAAACCCGCTACGGCCACATATGGTACTGTTACCGAATAACAGCAAGGGATCTTTTATATGCACTTTCCCACAGACAGGATAGCACATACCACGGCATTTGATAGACCACTCGTGGAACACTGGTTGGAATGGGACATACATATATGCTTTGATACAAATACCCACATAAACAATGTAAATATTGAATAAAACACACGGTACACTACAAACGATTTATATCAAAATATATATATATATAAAAACAATAAGTACATGTATGTATTTAACTAACAATGCAAACCATTACATTTTCTTCCATTCGAGTATAAAACTTTTAAATACATATATAGGCTACATACGTGTTAACCTGGATACAAATGCCCGCTTTTGTAAAGCGGCTACTTTCTAGCATACTAGTCCTTTGGATTGTCTTTATTAATAATTAGCAGTGAAAGTGAAAACATTTTAAGCGCTTAAATATCCACCAAAGGTTCAAGCACATCGGCTCTGGGCACGGTCCGCTATAGTTACAATAATGTAATCTTCGACTATTTTATAGCGTCTACAACACAACATAAAAAAATCAGGGTGACATTATAGTATCTGTATTATCACCCTGAACGAACATCACAATATAAACATTAAGGGTGACATTATTGTATCTAGGTATAAAGCTTAATGTCAAGGCTGTGTCCAAGTCGGGTATTCATTAGCATAATTATTTACTCATACATTTATACTTTTTATATTAATCTTCTATTTGGGATAATCTACCTGTTATTTAACATCACTGTCTTAAATGAGTAAATCTCAACATTCAGTATTAGACTAACCGTGAACAAAATCAAACTCTTTGAATAGAGCTCTAGAATCAGGTTGTTTAGTAAAGTCATGTCCGTGACACACATGTCTCCACCGACCGAAATGTTTGTTTTGACATCCATGATAAAATCCTGGTGGTCCTTCCATCGGTACGTGCGTCTGTCCGTCCACGGATACAAGTATTCTCGCGCGTTCCTCTTCAGAAATAGTTCCAGTATGTCCGTAGTTTTCCCAATACTGTCGCCACAAGCGACGTCTTTCGTGAAATCCCTCGTGACGCCAGGGGGGTTTTATAGCAGATCCCCCGTCTTCATAACCACCTTCCACTGAGTTTTCCTCATTATCTTCACTGTTTTTACTTTCTTTAACGTCTTTCCTGAACTTTCGCCAAAAATGTCGATTCCTCCATGTTTCGCGTATTTTCTCATCACCTAAAGATTTCTGTTCCAAATTCTCCAGGTTGTCTTTTACTGCAGAATTATCAGACATTTCATCCGTCTTAGGAATTTCGTTAACTTGATTAGACATTTTTGTGAACACAAACTTTATCAATAAAACCACACACTGTCTGTCATCGATACAAAATTGGATTAGTTTGTAGGACTATCTAGACCGTATTATAAATGGTGTATGTAATTATAATTATTCCAGGCCTTTACACTTCAAAATTATGTTCAATTACTAGTTTATCGTCTTTAGTTCATGTGAAAAACAAAATTATTGTACGCATTTGGTCTGCGCTTTATATTTATATATATATACGCCTTGCTATATATGCAACAAATTGAAAGTATTGCAGCATATCTTCATTATTTCCTCTATAACAAAACTTCGTTATTTTCCGTTGTTTGTCGATATATTACGGAAAATGACGAAATGCTCCACTTTAATGTGTGTAGTACTGTAGGTGCGTCGGCTTACAAGTTATTAGCTTATTTTCTAATGAATAGCAGAACATTGTTTTCAGTAGGTACGCATGTAATCAGTCACGTATCGATATAGTAATATTAATAAATAAATAGGTTGAATCAGTCGCTGTTATACTCTCAAATCTTTCATTATGTCAACAAAGAAACCGTGACCCATTTTAAAGGGGATTGGTCATACATGTTTGTAGTTGCAAAAATTGCGTCTCCGCCAAAATGCTTTTTAATTTAGTGTTGGAATATAATTATTAAGCTGTAAACACACAAATATTACACTAAAATAATGTCAGTAGTACAAAATAATTAACTGTTTTATACCTAAAAATACAGAACAGTTTGCTTAAATAAATGTGATAGGGCCTAATTATTATAAATATGATCGCTATTAATAATTTGCATAAAATTTCTTAGAAAATTTAATTCTTATAATCAGGAAAACAAATTTTAGAATTGTTTGAACGCGACTAGCTACAAATAGTATGTGTCAAACATAGAATATGAAACACATTGAGAGAAAAAACCCAGCTTCCGTGATATTGTGATTATAGTTAGTTAATTAGAACTTATTTACGTGTTTATATCTAATTATGGTTCAAGCAGTTCTGTCACGGTCATTCAATCCAGCTGCATTGACTACCTGTCCGGGACAAAAGTTAGTGTTAGTATGAGAGGAAACCCACTACTGCTATTTGCAAGGGATCTTTTATGTACACTTTCCCAAAGACAGGACAATACATACCACGGCCTTTGTTACACCAGTTGTGGATACTGGTCGGTATAAATGAGGCTTGAGGAGCACTCAATCTGGGTTAGAGCCGATACTGAGATTTAAACATCCATATGCCACGAATGGGATTCGAACCCGCCTATGTATATCACTATTAACTCTGGTGCATTAACCACTGCGCTACGCACGCCGATTTTTAGTGTTGGAGTTAGGGCGTATTTTTAATACTGTTATACCGTTTACCTCACATGTCACGGTATGATATACTAGATATGGAGAACAATAGAGTTGGGAAAAGCCAATGGATAAATCCTACATGTATGCTTCTTACATATCAGTGTGTGTAATCGATATATTAAGTCCAATATTTTTCTAAATTAATTTTTGTGTTAGACTCAACTGGTTCCATTTGCGTAAGGATCTTATCTGTGTAACTGTGTCATCCTTCAACTCCTGAGTAACAACCAGCTCGTCAAGCTGACTACATTTTGTTACAAGTTCTATCAAAGCGTCATCAATGTCGGACATTATACAGTGACAGGTAAACTGCTTCAAAGAGTCTTTGTACAAATCTGCCATGAACATCAGCATCTGCTCATTGCAACTAGAGTACTTCAAGACGGTTATTGATGTAAGCGGTGTTTCAATGTTCAACATAGCAGCTAGGTTTATGTGTGACACTTGTGACATCAGGACAACCTTCAGTTGTACATCAGGACAGGCACGTTTAAGGTGTACCCAATTGTCGGTCCCAATGTGTGGGATTTTGAACGCTTCATGATAAATTGAGTAATTAACAAACACTTGAAGCAGTTTAAGTTTTGATCGATTAGACTCAGCAAGTTCATCGATGACAGACATGTCTAACATGGCAGACCGAAGAGCAAGATGTGAGATGTTTCTGAAATGCTTCACCAGGCGGAGCGTGTATTTAATTGAAGGCAGCAGCGGTTCTCGTTCACACCAACTTCTTTTGTTCCAAAACAAACTGAGAGATTCTAGATTTTTTATCCTTTCATTTGACATCATTGCTTCAAAAATATTCAGTTCAAAAGTTTCAAAGATATATGGATACATTGGCCAGGATATGATATTGATTTTCCTCAATTTAAACGCCTTGTTTACCAAAGCGACTATAGACAAGATGTCTTGTTTGTATGGTTTTCTTCTTCTTCTTCCTTTAACGTGAAACGTAGCTATCATCTGACCGGCTTCAAGGGTCAAACTTTCCAGACGACAGACTTCGGCCATGTATTCCACTAGTAACCGTGTGTCTGAACGTATCACCGTAACGTGACCTGATATTGTTATTGTAAGATTTTGGAACAATTTTCCAAACCGTTCAATCATCTTATAACTCGTTTTTGGCATAGACGTTTTACACAGACCAAAGTTATTTCCTCCTCCAAGCAGGGATATTGTTACAGATTTCCAAAGCGATGGGTGCATCAAGACAGTGTATAGACTGCTGTACGTTAACGACAACGAGTAGCGATCACGAAGAGATAGGTATGCCATCACTTCCACCCAGACAAGTTCCGGAAGTGAGCTGAAGTCGTATTCCATAGTTACTAGCTGGTATCTAAAATAAAATAAATACTTATAATAGTAATCTAATAAACATTTGATGAGAAACTAAGTTAAAGACTCACACTCACAATGTTGGCGCGAAAAGTTCGATCACGTGACAATATGATAAAGCGAGTTATACGCTACTGAGGTTTATGTGGAAGAGAAAACATTGCACTTCTTGATTAGATAATTACACACAATTATTATACGATTATAAACATCAATAGAAACATGAAAATGTAATTATATTACTTAAAAATGCATGTCGCAAATCTTCCCTTCCTAACGCTCACAGCCCCAAAGCTTTCACTTATTTTCAGACACACAAATTCACTTTTGTTAACATAAAATGCACTTTTGTTTTTATAGTAATTTTTTTCAAAACGATACAAAACCACTATTTTAGCAGTACTATTTTTGTTTAGCTTCCTCAAGAACTTGCATGTATTTTATTTACTTTAATTCGTTTAATTCGTTTTAATTTTGAGTACTTGTTTAAAGAATTAAACTTATGTTGGTAGAATCTGAAAAAGATAACAAAGCTAGGGTTGCCGGAGTAAGCGTTCGTACGTTATCGGATATGTTCGTACACATTTCCGATATTTAATCAGACGAGGATGTCGATACAAGTATACATACAAGACCTTCATTCTTCAAGTAGGCTTACTAGTATGTTACTGTATTGTTAATTGTAATTCACTTAATTCCATGACCAACATTCCTTTAAGTCCAGGGGTCCACATGGTTAATGGAATATATATTTTTCATGTACCAAGGCTATGCAATTAAGAGGAATCTACTGTAGTTTATTTCATTATCATTTATGATTTCATAAGTATAATTCATAGTTTATTAGCTTTAATATTGCTGGGCGGTTTAAAAAAAAGAGATTAGATATAATGCTTTTAAATCTCTTCTAAGCCGACTAATTAACTTGCAAAGATAATTTTTTTACAAACCCCTTCACCGGTTCTCTGCTTCCGACACTTCCGTGTTTTGAACACACTGGTCACGCTGTAAATTGTAATGTAGAAAACGCCTTGCTCGTCGACTTACACAAGTCACTGGATGTCTGGAACTTGGATTGAAAGTCGAGCTTTTGTTTATGACTCCAAACCCTATGTTGGTCTGTCATAAAATAGCGTTATACACTAAACGACATTTCTACTCACTACTCGCGGAGTATTTTACATTATCCATATATGGCTATTCGTCATATATAAAGTAGCATTTCTGTATTTTAGGCCCTAGATGCTATTATTAGAAATCGAGTCATCATAAAAAAAAATCTTTCGCATGGGTAGGCTGGCGAAGTTTTATTTGTATTGGCTTCTCAAATTTTCACAGGCCTGAATATCGTAACCAGAGTGGGGCTGGGCAGAGTTCGAAGTGTGTTGCTGAACGAGTAATCTCACACATTGCTTGCAAATTTTGGGGGTTCCAGATCTGTATAATTAAAACATTGTTTTTACGTAAAGAATAACACACGAGTGGGAATTAGATATCATTTACATGTATCTTGCAACTATTTGTTTAAAAACGGATCTTAACGAGTGAAAGCGAGTTTGATACGTTTTTAAACAATGAGTTGCAAGATAATTGATATATAACTGACACAAGTGTAGTAGGCCTACTGTATTTCTTACATGCCTGGTACCCTATAAAAACATTTTCAAAACAAATAACTATGGTTTATGGTGTAACCTGAATCCTGATTTCACCCATTGCATTTGCAGTGAAATGTACATAACGGAGCATACCACGATGATGAGATCTTTGCCGAACAGCCAATAGGTAGACTGAAAATCCAAATGAGGCAGTGACACAATGGATGACCCCATAAACAACGACTGTTGTTATTGAATTGTCATCATATAGTAATATCACGCACAGCTAGGTGTGTAAGAAAGTGAAATATTAGTCTATACGGGATGTCCACTAGGTTCATACTAGACCCCCGCACCTTAGGTCCAGACCACATCGCATTCATATATTCAAGCTGGAGATGTTCACTGCAAGAAATTTGAAGATTTTTAGAATTCCTGAACATTAATATTTTTTAATAAATTGCTTCTCATATACATTGTACATGTAAATCACTAAGAACTTTTTTTTTCCATTTTAGGTTGAACATACAGAAATGGATCAAGACATCACAACTCTGCCAGAAACAGTATTGGTTAAGATCATGGAATACTTAAAACTACCTGATAAGTACAGCTTGTCACTTACATGCAGACGCTTGAATGCATTATTTCATCACCCTTCTCTTTGGACAGTCTTGGATGTGAACATCTCAGGTGGCTATTGTTGCTCCAGAATACCAACTAAATATCACCAAAACCCTATATTCGATCTGTCAATATTAAACAAACCTTTTAAAATTATTGACAAATTTGCACATAATATTCAACACGTAAAAATCATAACACTTGGTTACTTCTTGGAGTTTCCACAAGAATGGCCACATTTTCTGGCAACCATGAGTGAGAATTGTCGCTTGCAATCTTTGACTATAAAAGCAACAAAGCTTATTCCAAATATTTTCAAATTGGAAGAATATTCTCATTCTGCAGCAAGTTACTTGATTCCTTTAGTGAATTTGGTGAAGACAGCCAAACAGCTTCATTCCTTTAGCCTACTGTCGTGGCCAGCTCGCATGAACGACCCAGAGTGTATCTCGGTAGACATCCTTCGCGCATTGTTACACAATGAGAAAACGAGGAATTTAAGAGACTTGAAAGTGTTTTGGATAGATCAAGCAGATGGCTGGGTGGAACGAAATCAAGACTTTCCAAGCCCTGAAGAAACTGTCACAATTGTGAACCATTTTGAAAATCTCACGCACTTGTCTTTGAGGATTCAAATGCTCTGTGATGAACTTCTCATGGAAATGGCCGGCTCAAGGAGATCCAGATTCAAGAAGCTTCAAATCCTAATAATCCAATCACGTGAAACACCCAAGCATCAGTTTCCAGTTTTATCATCGGAGTCGTGGAAAATGTTAACAGATCGTAGTCCAGACTTCAGAGTTAACATTGTGATCATGAACAGAGTCAAAAACATTGACCTGGATTATGTGTTCACGAAATGCATACCTTTGGAGACAGTTATATTTCTGGAACATTCTCGAATAGATGAGGATATAATATCATCCATCGGTGAGAAATACAATGACACATTGATCAAGTTTGAATCTTACTGTGACAGTGTATCTTGTGACCGGACTCTTTTGAACCTCGTAGAGAAGTGTGTACACATTAAGCATTTGGTGTATTTTGGTACAGTTAACCACTCAACTGTCATTAGATTGGCCAGGCTCCGTGGCAACAAGTGGTTGACATTTAAGTTTCTCGATTCGGCTTTGGTGACACAAAACCATTTAGAAGATGACCCAGATACAGTTGTTGGTACACGACAGAGTGGCGAGCTTTATTTGGTGAGTGTTGTGGAATTCCACGAAGACATGGATCAGAGGAACGACATTCTCGACAAATTGAATATGAATGTGACAGAAATACTGGGTTATAAGTGGACTCTTAGCTCAAATCGTGGATGGAAACTTGGATTGTAAAATCTCATATGGTGCTACTTTTAATATATATTGAAATTAAATTTTAAAAATATAATTGTTTGGTTTATATTGCGTGAAATTGTATCAAAACACTTAGACTGCTTTACATGTATTACACAACAAGCACCAGTCTAAACATTGGCTTCAAATAGAATGACAGGTTTTCTTTAAGAAATATGTCAAACTGGATACCATTTAAAAACATCGTCTTATGGATATATAAACCTGCCCAAAAAAATCTATATGGCAGTAAAAAAGTGTACGCAACATTTTATGTGCTCTTTTCCATGGACAGGACAGGATGACAATGAATGTAGCACATTAGTAAACATGCTTCACAGCATAGGAAACCCAAATATGTTGAGCTCTATTTGCCTGACAGATCTTCCACATTTTTATAGCAAAAAGTTTTAATTCCCTCCAGACATTCTAAATGCATACTCAAAACATGACTACCGTTTAATGTGCAATAATTACATACTGTTGCTTGTTAATTTGAATACCTGATTTGAAATGTTGGTATGATGTCCAATAACGTAAACGAGGAAAAAATTGGAATCTCTAGCCATGGACTTCACAGTTGAAACTTGATGTTTTTCTGATTTACAACCAAATAATATAAACAACGTAAAATCATATAGTATAGTTTTATTAAAAACACCCAATAAATATGCAAAGCTTTAAAGCTTTTTTCTTATAATTATAGTCATCTTACATTATTGTAACAATGCATGCTCATTACAGTATAATAATCTAAGCATATATTATAACTTGATTTTTATGCAATTGAATGTATGTATGATGTAATCATATTATATAATTAATTTTTGATTGTGGAGTACATAATAGATTTTCGAGTAATAAAAACCACAGCCTGAGTGTAATGATATAATTTGATTTTAACTTGCTGAGAAATTTTATTCCATTTAAATAGCAGTTTGTGTGGCAAGTTATTAACAGTATAATACTACATGTAGATATATTTGACTAAAACAGACATGATTGCCAACTTGCTACCTACGAACTAAAAATTGGAGATATTTATATATATACATGTACATGTACCCGGTACATGTATAATATATATTTGTATAAAGTGTTTACATGTATGCATAAATGTATATAGTGCAAGAAAGCATATTCTAAATCAATTTGGGCAGAAAATAGTGTATATGTAATTCTCACGTTTGAAATACAACTGAAAATGATTAGCAATGATCAGATATCAAATTATTCATTAACTTGACAAATATATTTTTTAATTTGATCTTTTTTTTTCTACATCGTGAAAATTTAATAAAGGCAAATAATTAGGCCTACCTGTTTTACAGAAGTACATGCATATTATAGAGTACATGTCTAATCACTCTATGTATCACAGTTTACAAAGGCTAAGCTAAAAATACATTTTGATTCCAAGTCTAACGTACTTATTTTACTGCATTCTTTTACAATCAATTTGATTCTGTTCCTGAATATTACTACGTTTATTCCATAATCAGATCCTCACCACCCCAAATCATTTACAAGTTCTCTGGTAGGTGCAGGGTGTAGCTCTGGGGTGGTATTTATCAAGCGACTTAAGTTTTTCTTAAGTTTTGACTTAAGTTTCATTAAATTGAATAAGGTAAGACA
>JAULBR010112425.1:0-10166 GCA_032355825.1 Melanodrymia aurantiaca
AAATTCTACATACCGCGAAATCATTTTAATTACGCTAATAAGGGGCCGATATTCATATAAAAGAAAACCACTTAAACCCGAAGTATTTAGTATCGTTGGAAAGGTCAAGACCTCTGCTATCTAATTATAGCATCTGCGCAGACCTATCCGTTACATAGAGCTAATGTGCAAGCATTATGTAATGGTCAGTACAACGGCTAGATAATAAATCAACAGCATGGTCGATGCTTCCAACGGTAAAAACGTGGTCTGCCGTTCCGGTATAAATGAACTAAAGAAAGTTCTTCTTGGTTCTAGTTGTATTTATGATATTTGGCACCATTCCCAAACCAAAATTGTTTTTAGAAAAATTTAGTTTTTTCCAAAAACTGTTTTTATTAACCATAGGACAATTATGATGTTTGTTTACCAATTTTAGATACACAGTTGTTAGTTGGTAGTATACTGCGAGTCAACTTGCATTAAAACACCATAAGTTGTAAAGTACTTGTAAATAAAGGTTTTTGATGTTGAATAAAAATATTCCAAATTTTATACAAAATGGTGTTAAATTTCCTTCAATTCCAACTTCACTTTTGAATCATTTTCGATTCCAACTATATATTTTTACGATATATAACAAGTAAGTAATCGATAAATGATATACCACCTTCAAAGCTATATAATATACTATTTCTAATACCATTAATATTTAATCTTTGAACATCGTAGAAAAATTGTTTTAAAGGAGGGATATTTTATTGCTTTTTTGGCATTGATCTGAATAGAAATATGACGAATTCCCTACAGAACCAAAGCAGACGCACAGATGATTTGAGAAGATGATTCTGAAAACCATTATCCATTATGGATCAGCGTATAGAAAATTAATAGGTTTTTAGTTGTTTGCCTACTTTAATATGGGATGTGTTTGCCAGCTATTTCACAGACAACGGGAGAAGGGTTTTGAATAATTCATTCGTCACCTGGACGGTGTGCAGGTTTTTCCACCAGCATCAGTCGGCGGAGTTGTCTGTCCCCCCAGTTCGCCATTGTTTGTCCACATTGTAATGACAGTGGTTGGAGTGACAATGAGGAGAATTAATTCGAGGGACAATCAATAGTATTAGTTTGTATTGTTACAGCAATCAGCTCACATCTGGTTGATACCACACTTTATTCTTCTCCGATGAAAGACTTACACTACGTTTGACATTTCGGAGCAGAGGTATAGTGTCTGTCTGTGCCGGGATGAGTTGAGGGATCAATCCTCTACAGCGCAAAAAACCCCATTTTATGGGATATTTTCCATTCCAGCTAGTGATACATGACTGGTTTATCAAATTTTGTGGTGTATGCTATCCTGTCTATGGGATAGTGCACATAAAAGACCCCTTGCTGTTTTTCGGTAAGAGTAGCCTATGTAGCGGCGACGGCTGGTTTCCTCTGAGACCATGTGTCAATATAACCATGCGTCTGATGTCCAATAACCTCTGATTTATAATCGATGTGTTCCAGTGGCGTCATTAAACAAACAAACTTTATCTTTTTTTAGTCAGGTTGAGTTAATGGGATTGGGAAATTACTACAATTTTTGTTGTAATTTGGAACAGAATTACCGTGAGTATTTAGTTAGACAAATATGTTTGTACATCAAATTGAGAATTTTTTTTGCAAACAATTTGGGAATTTTCAGTGCCATTTGCTTTTGGGAGCACAAAATGCCTGGATAAATCTCTGTAGCCCACACCCCAACCCCTCCACTTTAAAAAATCCCACAGGTTTCCTATATTTAAAATTAATTTATTTTTTTCATTTTTGTAACTTATTTATTATATTATTTATATTACATTCCACTTCTCTGCCCCAAATATAATGTGCCCCGGACAGCCCCCTCCCTTCACTCCTCATCCACAGTTTTAAATTGTGTACTATAACTTGTAAATATTGTTTATTGAATGACCTAGAATTGTGCAAGCCAGCTGTTGTGGTAATGATCTGTCTATTGTGTAAGCAAGTAGGTGGATCAGATATGCGTTTGTGTTCCGCTAACACGTGTAATTATCAAATATAATAAGTTTTTGTCAGTCCACGTGTTTACTTTTATTACAAACAACAGCTGCGGTATACATACATAAAATTATACATTATGTCATTGGCAAATACATACACAAGGCTACACATTTTTAAATCGTTGTTTCACTTTGTATGTACCGTACATGTATTTTTTAATTTTTTTATTAATTAATTCAGCCTGTTAATTGAAGTATGGATGCGAGTCAATTGGATGTGAATGTAAGATTGAAAACACATGAGTTGTGGGAACGAGTATAATATTTTATTTACAGTTAAACCAGCTTGAGTGGTCACCTGTATTAAGCAGCCACCTGTCTTAAAGGGTCACCATAATATTCTACCAAATCATCAATTTTACTGCATTATGACCTGTATTAAGCAGCCACCTATCTTAAGAGGCCACTTTTATTTACTTCCTTAGGTGGCTGTTTAAGACAGGTTTGACTGTATATTAAAGTTACAGTCTCATAGTTACAAAATGGTGGTTCCCACCTATTTTATAAATATCGGTACTGTTTTAATTTGGAAATGTAAAGAGCATACTTTAAACTATATGCACAGACAATTTTACAGGAAAAATATGGTCATTTACTAGTAGAACATTCAAGGAGATCTTAACAGCCAACCCGATTAATTAAGCAGAATGTAAACAACAACAAAGTGTATCACATGGTTTCATAATTTCTATCAATAACCCCATAATCCTTGGCGGTGATTAAAACAAGATGAAAGTCATATGGAAACGCAATGGAGAATAATATATTGATTTGATTAAATTTAATTGTTTTTTTTAGATCTGTACTAAGATGAAATGTCTCGCAGTCTTGTGGCTGTGTTTGCTATCTGTGCACAGTTTAAACAATGGACTAGCCCGCACTCCTCCAATGGGATTTTTGTCCTGGGAACGCTTCCGCTGTAATATTGACTGCAAAGCAGATCCTCTTCACTGTGTCAGGTACTTACAGTTACATAATGATGTTTTTAGCCATGTACTGAGTCTATAACTTATAAGAGTCGTGTAAAATTATATCCAATGTTATAGAAGTTGTTCCAAGCATGGGGATTTCATCCCTGGATTGTTTGGGCCGATAGCAATCAAAAAGCATGATGGTTAGTATGGGAAATAACCCAACTGGTCACACAAGGAGGATCAATCCTTCGGCCTATCAAACCTCCAGTACTTGCGATGCACACTACATGCCCCTCCTTTTGCTATGTATTAAATTGCCATGACTGTCTTATAAAATCTATACACATCTATATTTTTAAAGACATTTTGTGATTTCCCAATCAGTATGATCATAATTATTGCAGAAAATATAGTTAACTACGGAACACTGAAATCTGTGTGGTTTACTAGTACACCCATGTATATTAACTATATAAACATATGTTAAATAATACGAGTTGGGTCTTATTGACAATGCTATATAATAATATTTTAGTGAAAACCTCTACATGAAAATGGCGGATATAATGGTGGAAGAAGGCTACAAGGATGTGGGTTACGAGTACGTGACAATTGATGACTGCTGGCTTGCGAAGGAACGGGACAATAAGACCGGCAGATTACAACCTGATGCAGAGCGGTTTCCTCATGGTATAAAGCATCTGGCACAGTATGTGAGTATCTGTAAATACTCGGTTTAACATGCATCATAGTTTGTGGTGCTCACATTTTCTTCGTTGATTGAAGTCAGACTCACAAGTCATTAAATAGACTTTTGATATTTGAAAATAAATTGGCATAAAAATCAGTCTATTGATTTAAGACAATAAATAAAAATGATTAGTTACCCAGATAAACTTTGCATTCAATAGCACGCGCATTCTGCTACTGACACAACATGTTTTGACACAGATGTTTGCATCTAATATATTATAAATGAATGTGATATGATAGTATGCGATCGGTACCCGTCAAAGTATTTGTGTCAGTAGCAAAATGCTCAAGCTATTGAACGCAAGACTGGAGTAGTGGTTTGCTGCTCATTATGGCTCTTTGGAAACCTCTAGAATTGTTTATGGAGAATAGACTTAAAATACGGATAAGACTACTTTTGTCCAGATACTTCATTGATGGTGCATAAATGTGTTCATGTACACTTTACTATTATGTGAACTGTTTATATATGTTTTATATTCCTTGCATATTCTAGATTCATTCTAAGGGCCTGAAGTTTGGTATTTATGAAGACTATGGTACAAAAACTTGTGCTGGTTATCCTGGTAGCCTGGAACACATGAAGCTTGATGCAGAGACATTTGCCGACTGGGAGGTAGATCTGCTCAAATTTGATGGTTGCTATTCTGATCCTAAAACAATGGACAAAGGTTCGTAACAAATGTTTCAAAACCACTCAGTTCTGTGACATGAACATTAGAAGACTTTAATGTGCTGCTTGCCATAATTCAAATTTCCTTTAATTGCTCTGTTATTGGGAAATCTGTCAATATCAAACCTGAGATACTGATAGGCAAGTGGTGCTGGTCTCCGATTGACACACCAAGAATGAGATAGAAGCACTACATAACATGGTGTGGACTCGGCAAGACTGTCTGTCTGAGCTCTAATATGTCGATGGATTGATTGTCCTCGGTGGACCTTTTTGTTATTTCCCATTCCAACCAGTGATTCACGACTGGTCCATAAAAGGCCGATGGTGTGTGCTATTCTGTCTGTAGGAAAGTGCACATAAAAGATCCCTTGCTGTTTGGTAAGAGTAGCCTATATAGCCGCAGCAGTTTCCTCTGTGACATCAATATAACTGCATTCGACACCCAATAACTGCTGATTAATTATCAATGTGTTCCAGTGGTGTAATTAAACAAACTTTATCTTTTAACTTTAACTTGGTGTGTCCACAATTGTAAGTAACTGTATTGAATTTGCATCGATGCGAATGGAAGATTTGACAGTTTGATGTGTCAACGGAATGTTTCTAAATAAATCTCGTATCCACTGTCCCAGGTCCACTATTTCCTTACAGGTTTGAAGCTTATTAAAGTTATTCAAAGTTCAAATTACTAGTATTCTAGAACATGCCAAAAATAGTTTTGTAATGTTAAAAATGTTTTGTTAATTCCAAATGTTCGCCCATTTGATAGGACCGAGACAAGTTAAAATGTTTTCTGATAATATTACTTGCCAATTTTGACCTATTTGATAGGACCGAGACAAGTAAAAATGTTGTCTAATAATGTGTTACAATGTGTGTGCAATCTTATTCTCAACTGCACTACTGCTACACATCTTTGATTTTAAAGACCATAGTAATTTGTCCCCCAGGCTATCCATTGATGGCAGCCTATCTCAATGCAACACAGCGACCAATGTTGTTTGCCTGCGAGTGGCCCCTGTATGAAAACGTCAGAGGAATAAAGGTTAGCCGACAGGGGTGGAAATGGTTGTAAACTACCTGTCTTGCATAGCTGGCTATCACAAGTGGCAAACAAAAAAGATCAAAATGCATTCTAAATATTAATACAATATGCATTAACAATTTACTAATAAATGAGACCATGCAACTTAATGGTTGTCTGTTAATACCATAATTGGATTGGTGGAACGGTCATTAAAGGGGATCGCTCACTAATTTTGGTGCCAAATATTTCCGCTCTGTTGTGCCTGCAGACAATAGAACTGTTCAAACTCTGCGCCTGGTGAGATATTTGTGTGACATGTAACAAGCAATTTTACATTTTTGTTGATTGTGAAAATCATATAATTAATGTATACGTCATGTACAATTATCTAGATCAACAAAGATAGTGGGTTTTTTTCTGCTATCA
Organism: Melanodrymia aurantiaca; assembly: GCA_032355825.1. Classification (NCBI taxonomy): domain Eukaryota; kingdom Metazoa; phylum Mollusca; class Gastropoda; order Neomphalida; family Peltospiridae; genus Melanodrymia; species Melanodrymia aurantiaca. The sequence continues at coordinate 5,848 of JAULBR010112425.1, forward strand.
TGAAATTTTGTTGTGTACAACAAGCTTCACTTCATTGTCATGAGATTTCCAAAATGATGACTGATCCCCTTTAAAATTGTGACCTGAGTGAACGTCAAACGAGACTGGTGTTCTTTGAACAACATTTCAACCCTTGTCAAACACATTGGTTTTTGTATTGTGTCCTTTGCTTTTCTAACACATTTCTGCATGCCTTATTTCAATGATATGCCTACTAGTACTAGTAGACTAGAATATTTGTTTTCTTATTTTTGTTTGTGATCGTTGCTCATTGTGATCAGGTATGGAGACAATAATAGTCTGGACTGCATGAGACCGAATGGTTTTTTTTTCTTTTTGTTTTTTTTTCAAAAGTTTATTCCATGAAATATTGGTATTCATTTCACACTAACAGGACACATATACCCGTGTACCAACATTGTCGAAAATTTTTTTTGTATTATGTCTGAGAAAAGAATAGTTACCATGAACACTAGATAAAAAGTTCTAAAAGTAGTGTACAACTGCTATATGATAAAACAAAACAGAAATTATAAGTTAAATCTGTTGATACTTTGTTCAGACATTGAGAACTGGTTTTTACTGTTTTCTCCAGGTTATCCAATGATGGAACACTATTTGAATGCTACGGGCAGACCTATCCTTTTCAGCTGCAGTTGGCCAGCTTATATCTTTGGCACCTTGAAGATTGTGGTTTGTAAATGTCATGTATTTTTTCTGCAACTGAAATATTGCTTTTGGCAGTTCACTCACTTGCTCACATGGGTTCCACTTTACCGTGACTTTATTTGGTCTGTTGTGGATATTCACTAACTTCATGGGTGTCACTGATAGTGATACAATGTTATAAAATATTCTTAATTAAATTTCTGGGAGTGGGGCGTAGCTCAACATAAGAGTATCTGCCTACGGTTTGATAGGTCGATGGATACATCCTCCTCAGTGGACCTGTTTGGCTATTTCCCGTTCCAACCAGTGATCCACAACTGGTCTTATCAAAAACTGGTGTGTGCTATCCTGCCTGTGGAAAAATGCACATAAAAGATTCCTTGCTATTACATGTATTTGGTAAGAGTAGCATATGTGGTGGTAGCAAGTTTCCTCCACAGGACCAAGTGTTGATATAACCGTCTGTTTGACATCCAATAACTGCTGGTTTAATAATCAATGTCTTCCAGTGGTGTTGTTAAATAAACAAACTTTATCTTTTAATTCATATTCGAGCCAAATTTTGTTACCATCCTAAATTAACCTGGAGAAAAATAGTATTTGATGTTCTACTTACAGGGATATTTTCACTATCTTGGTCTGTTTCCATGTGTATTTAACATTTCGGTATTACACATTTCTGTTACACGTCATGCTATATGACATGTTGGAGATTAATTGTCTGCTCCATTGCCATACCCGGCCAGCATTATGCACGTGTTTGTTTTCATTTTGTTTTGTATTTCACATAGAAGGCTTCAAATTTATTTTTCTACCTGCCTTTACTAACAGCATGACATTGGACAATGCATATACTCAGTATTTTCTGTTATGTTATAAACATTTTGTGGTCATTTTATAAAATTTTGTGTTTAAAACTGAATAATAATAATCAGAATACCTTCTTAAATATTGAATATTTTGAATAATGCATAAGATTTAATGTAAAGCTAGGAACTTTTTCTAGCCGATTATGTCAATTATACCACACTGTTTCAAGTGGACCTCTATTTTCATTAATAGGCTAAGCATATTTTGAACTAACATTTGTAAAACTGCAAAGTTACTTATACATTGAAAGCTCATTGAATGGCAGTTTGATATAATTTGTTTTAGACACTAACTAGACAGTTATTACCAGTTACTCTATAAACTACATTAAGTGCTATAAGATAAACCTAACTGTTTTCTGTTATGATTATTATAAACTGTTGGTTACACAATAATGAAGTTAAACATTGAGATTTGTGTTTGCAGCCAAACTACACAGAGGTAGCAAAGTACTGCAACATGTGGCGTAACTATGACGATATTCAAGACAGCTGGGTGTCGGTTCTCTCCATTGTTGATTATTATGCTAAAAATCCTGGTGGCTTTGCTGAAGTGGCTGCACCCGGCGGATTCAATGATCCAGACGAGGTGTGTTTAGTTTTCAGTTTTCATCATACGAATGTGGGAACAATTTTTTTTCTGAAGCTGTTGTAATCCAAACCGCTAGAACGTTCCACAAGATGTGTGATGTCACAATCATTAGTGATGAGATGTGTGACGTCACAATCACTGGTGATTTTTCATCTGCATGGTAAACATTATTTTTTAGCAATCACCTGCGCTGTATCTTCAGGGATAGCATTGCTTACCTTTATTACCTGTGTGTTTCATATGAATTTTATTAACTTGTTTATGTTGAACCACATTGCTTAGGCTGATAACTGAATTTATTAATTTACAGATGCTCTTCTAAAACATTTGGTGAAAATCCTCAAATTTGTTATTTCTATTACTAGTACAGTAGATTCCACTTTATAGCATAATTCGGTTATATGCATATTATTATCAAACACGAATCCGTTTGCTATCCAAGTAGTACAAAATATAACGGTTTTTTCTTTCAGCTTCTGGTTGGAGATTTTGGTCTGAGTTACTATCAGCAGGTTGCTCAGTTTGGCTTGTGGGCAATCATGGCGTCTCCTTTATTTATATCAACCGACCTGCGCACAATTAAAGCGGAGGAGAAAGCGATATTGCTCAATAAGGGAGTAATAGCTATAAACCAGGATTCTCTCGGAGTGCAGGGTATTCAGCTGTATCAGGTATTTACTATTATATGTATAATTATTACTTCGTGTCTTTTCGAGTGAATGCTCCGCAACGCTCAGTGGGTCGGTGTACTTCCACTTACACCGACCAGTGTCCACAACTGGTTCAACAAAGGCTGTGGTATGTACACTCCTATCTACGGAAAAGTGCATATAAAAGATCACTTGCGACTTATCAATTCGGAGTAGCGGGTTTCCTCTATCATACTAACACTAACGTCTGTCATGGACAGGCAGTCGAGGCAGCTGGATTGCATGACTGACAGATGTGTTTGAACCTTAATTGGATATAAGGATGTAAGTAAGTTATAACTAACTAACTAACTAACTGTGTCCTTTCTCACGGGATATGGTGTAGTGGTTAGCAAGCTCGTTTGTGGTGTCAGAAATTCGTAGGAAGATCCAGATTGGGTATCAAGGGAGTCCAATGATTGAACTACTAATCAAAATTATACCCAACTGGTTTTTTGTTTGTTTATTAAATATGATTCATGAAAATCCCTGCAACAAAAACCTGAAAACTCTATCAACATTATGATGAGGATCAGTTACAATATACAAACAGCATACCCAATAAAGGTTAAAAGGTTGCTTTTATACATATTGCTGAAAATCACATTTAAACATTGAGAATCTGAAACACGCTATAAAACTCGTAAAATCAATTATACATGCCAGGTGTGATCACACCAGCCAGGGGAAATACTAAAGTGCAATGAAAATATTGAGTTATGGTCCCGAATTGTTATGTCTATGTCTGTTCTTAAAAGTAAAGACTTTTTTACTATTTTTAAATTTGATTATTGTTTTACTTCCAACCGCCCCTTCTTTGAGGGCCATTCATTGAAATCAAAACATGATTAACTTGTGGGTTGCCCTAATGAAACTTCTTAGGGAAAGACTATCCAAATTCTGGAACAAGTCTTTGTGATATTGTAATCACTAATTCTCTCATTTGATTTTGATGTATTTATTTCCTTTTTAAATTTAATAGATGTACTTTTAAATTTTTTATTTATTAATATGTGTATTACAAACATGTTTTGCATGACTAATGCTCCTTTTTATAATTTCAGCTTTCCAATATTGATGTGTGGCTAAAATCATTGGCGCCAAAAGGATCTGCAAATAGAGCATTTGCAATCTTAAATCGGGATAACCAAGGAGCACCAAGAGTTATTTCCCTTACTCTCAAGTCCATGTTGCTAACAAATCCTAGCGGGTATATTGTGACCGATGCTTTTACTGGCAAAGGTTATGGAAAACTGTTTCCTAATGATACGCTTAATATGAATATTAATCCTACTAGCATTTTCCTAGCCACTGCATATGCGATAACATAATTATTCTACTCATAGTAAATAGGTTTAACCACTTGTTATGAATGGTCTATGCTGTTTTTGTGGTCTATGCTTAAATGTGCAATTTTTTTTATCATATATGTGACCTGTGCTGGGATTTCTAGGCACAAGTCGCTGACTACTGTTTTACGCTACGGATCAAAATACATGA
>JAULBR010112436.1:0-10166 GCA_032355825.1 Melanodrymia aurantiaca
TCGGGACTTCGATCTTGGTTCGAGCGATGCCATGTATTCGACCCTTCCGAGTTCGAGCGAACGAGATTCTACTGTATTTATTTTTTATTTAAATTGTTTTTGTTTTTTTTAATTATTATTTACCGGTAAATTATTATTAATTTTTTTTTTTTTTTTTCGCCAAAAAATGTTTCTTTTGTCACAGCATTAAATTAGAGTCAGTCGGGAAACCAGAAACACATATTTTGGTTTAGGTCTTATTGTTATGCTTTCAGTTTTATTTTATTTTTTCAAACTGTTTTGATGTTTTTGTTGTTATTTAAAAAAATGTTGTTTAGATGTTGTTGTTGTTGTTGTTATTAATTAATTTGATGTAACATCGGTAAGTGGAGTTAAATGTACTTGTGCAGCCACCTCTATTTAGCAGCCTCCTCTATTAAGCAGCCACCTCTAATAAGCAGGCACCTATTAAGCAGCCACCTCTATTAAGCAGCCACCTGTATTAGGAACTATCTTCTTATTCACCCAAATCTACTAATTTTGTGCTATATGAATGGCGAATACTGGAAAATTTATTTTACTATCCTGTTTAGAATATTTTTTGAATAGCAGAATAGTGTGTATTTCGAACCATGCGTCCACCATCAGCGGCCTGGACAGTGACATCGGAGCGTTCTTTTAAGTGGTGGAGGGGGTGTGGGGGCGAGTGATAATGATTGTTATTTAGCAAGGATAAGTAAGTGCTCAAACAAAAAAACGTTAAAAAGTGGGGTGGAGGGCACGCCGGTTATGACAACCCTGCTGGAGCAAATATCAAGCCTGTTACTTGGATTTTTTTAAGTTGGGGCGGGGAGGGTGGGGGGCCAGTGATAATGATCGTTATTAAGCAAGACTAAACCTTGACATCATCAGAATGTTCTGGGAACAATCAAACTTTTTTAAAAAAAGAAGAAAAAAAGTCTAAATATGCTTGAATTTGATAAAAAATAATTATAAATTGGGAGACCACCCACTGGTTTCGACGGCCCTGCTGAACCCAATGTCGAGGCTGTTCCTAGGGCGAGACATCCTTGCTGCCTCCTCTACACTCCGTTTGTATACTCTACGCACACAATCTGCTTGTTACAGCTTCAGCTCCCCCTGTGATGCCCGTTTCCAACCTGCAATACGCTGCTAACCCTGCAGCCAACCCCGTACCACCAGGCCAACCACCCATTCAACAGTACCCAGGTAGGTATCACGTGACTATCTGGACCGTCTCCCCCACCCCGCCCGCTCACTCACCCCCATCATGATGATACCCTAGTATTGAATAAAACATTACTTCCTACTGCCAACAACCCCCAACCCCCATGTGATCATTTCTGGAACATCCTTAACAGCAGTTCATTACTTTGTTACTTCTTGTTAGTTATTGTTAAAGTTTCTTTTTTACTTTGTTATTTTTTGAAAAAATCTTTAATGTGATTTTATATGAATGATGATTACCGATTTAATGTGAGTACGGTAACTAAAAACTGAATTGTCATTACATTCAACTTGGTGAGTAACTGAAAACTGAAATCTTGTTCAGTTCAACTTGATGAGTATAACTTAAGGAGCGGGTCTCTATGGGTTGAAGGATCGATCCTCCTCAGGGCACCCGTTGGTTTATGTTCCAACCGGTGATCCACGACTGATCTATCAAAGGGCGTGTTTGTGCTATCCTGTCTGTGGGAAAGTGCATGTAAAAGATCCTTTGATGTTTATTTGGTAAGACTAGCAGCGGGTTTCCCCTGTTACCAAGTTTTAATATAACTGTGCATTTGACATCCAATAACTGCTGATTAATAATCAATGTGTTCCAGTGGTGTCCTTAAACAAACAAACTTTATCTGTGTCCAAGTGTCAATATAACTGTGTTTGACATCCAATAACCACTGATAAATAATCAACGTGTTCCAGTGGTGTCGTTAAACAAACAAACTTTTATCTGTGACCAAGTGTTGATGTAACAATGCGTTTGACATCCAATAACCACTGATTAATAATCAACGTGTTCCTGTGGTCATTAAACAAACTTTATCTGTGACCAAGTGTCGATATAACCGTATGTTTGACATCCAATAACCACTGATTAATAATCAACGTGTTCCAGTGGTCATTAAACAAACTTTATCTGTGACCAAGTGTCAATATAACCATACATTTGACATCCAATAACCGCTAATTAATAATCAACGTGTTCCAGTGGTGTCATTAAACAAACAAGCTTTTATCTGTGACCAAGTGTTGATATAACCGTGCGTTTGACATCCAATAACCGCAGATTAATAATCAATGTGTTCCAGTTGTGTCATTAAACAAACTTTATCTGTGACCAAGTGTCGATGTAACAATGTGTTCAAGAAATGTCGTTAAACAAACGTCCATCTATTTTACCAGATTTAACTGTTCAATAAATACCTTTTTTCTTGTCCAGGTTATGGAGCCCCACAAGCCGGCCCACCCCCCGGTGCGGGTGCGTCATGGACCGCGCCCTACCCCCAGGGCTCGTACCAGGGACAGATGCCAATGCCCACCTCATACAACCCATACAACCCCTACATGAGCTACGGACAACAACCGCCGGCGTACGGACAACCCCCACAGTACCCTGGACAGCAGCCTCCTCCTGGACAACAACCTGGCTATGCAGGACAACAGCAGCCTTACCCGTATCCGGCTACAGGTTACCAAAATCAGCAGTATCCACAGCACCAATGGCGATAAATTTATTCTCTCATCCTGTGATATAAAACTTTTTTTGATGTTTTCGACGTTATTAAAATCCAGAAACCTGTGACTGTTAAGATAAAACTTTTTCAATGTTTTAAATCCAGAAAACTGTGTCTGTTAATGTTTTTAGTAAAACTATGCTGCTTAAAGTTTAATTTATATATTTAGGAAGTTATCCGTGTACGATTTAGAATTTTGAGCGATTATATATATTTCTAAAGGGTTTAGTTGGAGCTGTAGCAATATGGCGATATAGTATCGTATGCCGGTAAATGAATATTCTGTTATAAAAATAATTTGTTGAATTTTAATCAAACATTTTTAATCAAATTCATGATGTCAAGAATTTGTTTTCAGTTCTTGTTTCGTAAAACGGATAATTTCTGTTTTGTTGAAATGATTTAAAAAGAAAATCATTTGAAAAATCGTTCGTATTTTGGAATTTGGTTATGGTTAAAAAAAACAATCGCATATTGATTCAAAACAATGTTCCAAATATAAATCCAAAGAAATAGTAAATTGCAAAAGGCATTATTTCATCTGAAATTTTTCTATCCCTTTAAAAAATACTTCGTAGTAAATATTTTGTGAATGGAGACCAATGGACTTATTAATTATTAAAGTTTTATCTGAGAGAAACAATTTAAAGGAGTTTCGTCGAGCGAGACTTCTATAGCAACAGAATTAAAGAACAAACATCTACAGTGGTGGCCTCAACCAAACAGTCACCTAGGCTTCAGCAGAGCATCAAAACCTCCTAGGCAGATGACTGACAAGGGTCTAGATGGAAAAAAAATTCTGGCTGGACGACCCTCGGACTATACCTAGAGATATATCCAAAACTGACGTCCATACCAAGCCAGTAGCCAGGATTGTGAGGGGTTGATTAGGCTTATGGAGCCAGCGATGTTAATTACTGTCCATGCCTAGGCACCTAACCATGCCTAGGCGACTGTTTGGTTGAGGCCACTACTGTAAAGAATGAAAAGTCACAGACAGTTTTCATTATTTCATGCTTTTTCCAATTTATTTTTGGACAGAATATTGAAAAAATAATTTGTTCTATTCTTGAGGTTCGAGGACCTGTTTGAGTGATTTTCCGTTCCAACCAGTGATCCACAACTGGTCCATTAAAGGTTGTGGTGTGTGCTATCCTGTCTGTGGGAATGTGCACATAAAAGAACCCTTGCTGTTATTTGATAAGGGTAGCCTATGTGGCAACAGCGGGTTTCCTCTGTAACCAAGTGTAGATATATATTAACCATGTGTTTGACATCCAAATATGTTACAGGTAGCATACATCTTAAATAGTGCTTTCCCTAGGATTGAGGTAGGGCATGGTACATTGAACTATATCGAAGCATTCTGTTGACTTCAGAGCATTTTCAGGCCACAGTATTTTCGTAAAGGAAATATAAGTGCACAATTATTATTTAAATTGATTTAATTAAGTCTAATTATGGTGTTTAATGGGGTTGGGAAATATTTTTAAATAAAATTGAATTTTCTGCAGTTTTACAAAGATAATTTACAAAACCATTGGAGCAATGCATGTTTTGTTCTGTGGGCAGCATGGTCTAGGGAAAACACTATTAAAGCACGTTATTGTGCCTTTAAGTTTTGATTCTTTTTGTCACAAGATTTCCATATTGGCATCGTTATGTGTTTATCAAAGCTAGTCGTCTTGCTGTTTGTAAGAATGGAGTCATTAGTTACGAGAAATCTTTGGGTAACTTTATAACAATTTCCAGACAAATGTTTGTATCACATATCACGGAATATAACGAATAATTATCTTTGTAAAATGAATGGGAGACATTCCAGACTTTCCTATAATGGCAATAGAGTTGTCTCCCCTTTAGGACCGATAGAGGACCAACCAGGTGTTGAAGGTCTAGTAGCGAATGTTTTATAGTGACTACACCTTGTAATCGCGATTAACCACCTATTTTTTTAGAATGTCATCTTTTGGGAACTTCACGCCCACTTCTCCATTTTAAACAGTCGGAGACACAACAACACGAGAGTATCGTTATTATTTAAACACATTTCATCTTCCCTTCCCTTCCCTGTCGTTAGGCCTGACTATGCATTGAGCGGCAATACTGTGAATGCAGACAAACTTCATCATAAGCGCCACCTATTTGCTTTATGCTAAGGGCAGATAACTGAGGAATATCTCCCATTAATGGTTGTAATTTATACCTATTGGCTTCATGCACTAAACAACATATTTATCAAGATTTAGTCATTAAAAAACATGATTTAGGCCTACATTCTGTTTATTACATATTTCATATTTTTTCTTTCTTTCTACTGTTTAAAATATATTTCAGTAAGGGATTATAATAATGGGTTCAATATCTAAGTAGATACTTGGACACCGCGGGTAAAATTGTTGAATATTTTAGTACATAATTGCAAATGATTCAAAAGTGTAATATTTTAGTACGTACTGTAAAACGGGTAATATCAATGGCTGTAAATTTTTTCGATTAAAAAAAAAGAGCAATTCGTAACATGTATTTTTCGCATTGCAAAAACACCAATGTATTTTTAATGGATTTAATTAATAGTTAATATTCGTGTGATTGTAATTTTCGCTGTAAAATTACAAATGTGTAAATTACAGACCCGAATAATACCATTTTAACAGTAGATAATGGATTTAAATGTTGAATATTTTAATAGATGAATATAATTATTATATTATTAATATTTACATCTATTGTTATAATTATAACAATTATTATAACAATGGGTGTAAATGTTAACAATTTCAGGAAATAATTATGGATATGTAGACTTTATACCATGAAATTTCTTGAAATTTGTATCATCAGATAGTTTTATTTTATGCTTGCATTCCTTCATGTTGAAGAGTTACATTTTCTTAGGTTGTTTTTTCATGCACGCTTTGTAATATATGTAAATTTAATTGTACCGTTAACAGTTTATAACAACACATCTTACTATCTTTGTAGCAATTTGTTGTAATAATAAATGTATTGATAATATATTTGTACTATTTGTATACTGTAAACTGTCTTATTATAATAATTATGCTTGTTTACAAAGGTTTTTTATTCATTATTTAATACCGACCCTGCATTGAGTGAGGGGAGATAACGTTAAGTTTTTTTTGGCTTTCTGTTCTATTTTTGTCGCTGTTCAGCACATAAAAAGTGGGGTAGCAGATCATTTCATATTCCAAAGTATGGCAAGTACACATGACCAAAGTATATCTTGTCCAAACTTTAATTTTTGTATTCGATATGCATTATTTTGTTGCTTGAAAATATTCTTTTAGCAGGCATTTTTCTTCAGTAATGGTCATACAAACATTCAAATACAGTAAATATAGTTAATAAAAATTCATTTATGTCTTAGAAAGTATTCATTAAAATTTCAAAATTTTTAACAAAAATGGCTGTTTTTTAAAGGGGTATGGTCATAGACATAGGCTGATTTTGCCAGTTTTACATTTGTGAAGAGAATTTTCTTTTTACGATTTTGTTTCACTAAGTCATACCAAAAACAAAAATCCACAAAGATTAAAAAAGTCGTATGCGAGACCTGAATTTTTATTAAATTTCATTGAAATTAGTCTAAAAATAGATGAATGGAAAACTCGAGACAACAATCCATGTCACAGGTTCAATATGGCGGACAACAAAGTTGGAGGAAAACGATAAAAAATGTGTTCATGGATTAAACTCCAAGGGTGGAGAAATCGACATTATGTCGATAAAAACAATGGCTGCAAATACTATAATGGAGACTATTAGTTGGGTTGGGTCATTTTTGGTGTGCATCCATCAGAAAACTGTTCAAGCACACCTGTCATAGGCACAACCTCTGACTTCGCCAGACAGTTCTGTCCACTACAGGGAAACTATTAGTCATGGATCACGTGTTAAATACCACAGCCATTCAGGTACCAGTGACGAATCACATGTTATACCGCAACTATTGATATACATATCATTGATTACGTCATATACTACATCCATTCACTTACAAGTCATGAACCACGTGTGATAATACATCCACCGATATACTAGGCATGGGTTACGTGTTATACTATAGCCATTGATGTACTCCTTTAGACGTTTAGACCGCAGAGAGCATCCTTTTAGACAATAAGAGACTGTAGACCTGCCTGCAAGGCGGGCATGCTTGAATCTCTATAAGTAGATAGAAACATAGTAACATTTAACCGCAATCCTACAATTTCTGACTTCAGTTCGATCAATGTATACAATGTCTAGAATGCAAGTGTATTATATCAACATATTGCGCATGTGCGGACTGAGTAGCTACCCTTGGAAGCTACCATGCCGCATGGATAAATGAATTCACGCAAATTAGGCATGTTACCGGCCTCCGTGGTGTAATGCATTCAAAACATACAGAGATTTTTATAAAATTGAAATAACTCAACTTCGCGCGTTTTAGGTGATGAATTGTATATGAAATCTGTCTTGTATTTAAAGAAAACAGGTATTGAATAGGAAATAAACTTAACATTTGCAAAAACCTTAGGGTCTAAACAACTGAACAGGACTATAGTACTTTTCTCTTTTCTTTCTTCTTCTTCTTTTAGTGCACAAGATGGATGCACCACAAATGGGAATGCAGCTGTTTTTGGTCATGATTGTGTTGTTTGCCAAGAGCTGTAAGATAACAGATATTCTATTTATGTAACTACAGTGTATGTTCATGTATTGTTTCGTTTTCCATTTCATTTTTTGTCTCAAGATAAAATCTAATATAATTATGCATGATTTTGATTATCAGTAGATAGCATTATATATTGCTTAAAGATTGCTTAAAGTTGTATGGATACAATATTAATTATCCATAATATTTTAATTTAAAACTGTATTAATTAATTTTGTGAAAAACTAAAGTTCAACGGAAGTTGATGAGTCACATGCGTCAGATGATTTTGCTGAACATAAAATAATGTAAAAGTAAAGTTTGTTTTATTTAACCCACGCCACTAGAAAAACATCGATTATAAATCAGCGGTTATTGGACGTCAGACGCATGGTTATATTGACATAGAGTCACAGAGGAAACCCTCTGTCGCCGCTTCATGGGCTACTCTTACCGAAAAACAGCAAGAGGTCTTTTATGTGCACTATCCGATAGACAGAATTAGACATAACACGGAATTTGATAAACCAGACGTGTTTCACTGCCTGGAACGGAAAATAGCCCATAAAAATGTTTATAAAATAGTGTAGTCAGAATAAGGTTAGACCGGGAAAAACTTGTTATCAACCCACATTTCGTATCATTGTATGCATCATTGTCTAAATCATACCTGAATATAATTATTTTGGGAAAACAATATTATATTTATTTGAGTGAACTTAGATTTTAGTGCACTTTCACTACATTTGACCTAGCACAAAACTTGGCACATTAATATATTTAAAACAAGTTTTAGAAAGGTCTTGAGAGGAGAACTCGTGTAAGATCAGGCCTTGCGTTCCAACTCTCACGAACAATTTGACTGGTACCGATCGTGTACTATCATACCACATCCATTTAATGTTAAATTTGTCCGGATTCATGGTTTTGTGACGTTCAATACCCGAAGTCTAACAAGGAACAAGTTTGTTTGTTTGTTTATCGACACCACTGGAACACATTGATTGTCAAACGCACGGTTATATCGGCACTTTGACACAGAGGAAACCCGCTGCCGCTACATATAGGCTACTCTTGTTCGAATAACAGAAAGCGATCTTTTATGTGCACTTTCCCACGGACATGGTAGCACACACCACCCCTTTGATTGACAAGTCGTGGATTACTGGCTGGAACGGGATATAATCGAACGGGTCCACTGAGGAGTCTCAAGACCTTGGAATCACATGATGCGTGTTTAGTTTATGGATACCTAAACACAGACAGACATGTTTGTGTAGCAACGTTCGCTACACACGTTCTTCCCACCGCTCACTGAATGGACTCATTTCAGCAGCAAAATCGTCTTTACAAATTTAATCTTGTGAAAATGGGATTGAACCCAGACATTTATGATGCATAATTGTTTTCAGATAAAGATAAAGTTGGTTTGTACTTGCTTATTATTTGATCCAGAACACTTATTTAAGAGACTTTTTTTTTTACCATTTAATAATAAGTTGCTGTTTATTAAAGAGACATGCCCGAGGGTTTAACTTTAAGGTTGATTGCATTGTAACATATTACAGGTGTAATAGGAATAGACGTTCGTAGGAATATAGGTCCGACACAATGTAAAATGCTATTTAGGATCTACATACCTAGGAATCCTAGTCCGAACCTGACCTTAAAATAAAACACATACTTTTACTGCGCTTTTTCTTACATTAACTCTAAGACTTGTAGGTAATGCCTAATTCACATTTGGCCTGCGATGGGTCTACGGAGCCCGTATCCTGCCCGTATCCCCCTTTCCGTGCGGCCTCCGTGTTCCAGTAGTGTCGTTAAACAAACAAACTTTATCTAAAACTCGTTATAATTACCTTTCCTATCGTGTTCTTTTACAAGTGGGTTGATATCATTATATCCTTTTGTATTAATATAAATTAGTCGCCCTCCAAATATATCTCTGGGTCATCATCTGCTAAGCCAGGATTTTAGGATGGACAAAGAATATACTGCAACCATTAATTTTTAAAGGTAACATCAAAATTAGCTGGGATCCAAATAGTTCAAATTGACAACAAATACATGCATTCTCAAAAAACACACCATATTTTTCGACTTTCTTATTTGTTTTGCCCATTACATGCATGTATGTACATGTAGTTAAATTTCGATTTCAACAGACCCGATTAGAATTCAAAAGTTGTTGCCAAATAGAACAGTGTATGTTGCTCAGATTGCGTTTTTGTTGATTTTCAGAGTAAGATTACAGTTGAACGTTTACGTGTTTTGTGCTCGATTCAATGCATGTCAAGGCAGAAATAAAGAAATAAAGAATAGAACGAGTAATCCTACTGTGCGTGTCATTCTGTCAGAAGTGAAGCCATTGTTCATACTCCGCACAGCATGCAGACTACTTTTAATAGATTCTTATTGTCCCCTCTGAGACGTGCATACTGCGAAAATTACATTCTCTACTTACCTGGAAAATTACGTGTTATTTACCGTCAATTGAGAACCAACAAACACTACCCTCCAATTGAAACGTGCAGATGGAACGAAATCATACAATATTCCCTATCTGTAAAACGACCGTTGGTGACGAATTGCAATATCTGTTTCAATGCCCATATTTTTATAACGAATATACATGTACATACCTAGGAGCGGGATGTAGCTCAGAGGTAAGATGTCCGCTGGTGGCGGGATGGGCTATTTTCCGTTCCAGCCAGTGATCCACGACTGGTTTATCAAATTCCGTGGTGTGTGTTATCCTGTCTATG
>JAULBR010112447.1:0-10164 GCA_032355825.1 Melanodrymia aurantiaca
TTGAGTCCAGGAATCCCTCTGTGTTACTGTGAGATTCATCCTAGCAGCAAACATCTCCCTGTGATATTACAAGAAGGAACGACAAGAAGAAGAGAAGACTTGTTTATTAATTTTAATAGACTGATCCACTGCTATTTTGTGAAAATAACATCTTTTAAAGTCGTTGTACATAGCATTCAAAGGGTTAATGCTGTGCTATCTTTTAGCAACTAATTTTCATATATATTTTCCTATTTTCTTAAGTCATATGCTGATTGTGTAAGTATTTGCCACGAATTATAAGCAGTGAGACGTGATAGCACGTGACACCACGTGATACGATCACAGCAAGCTCGCCAGAACTAATCTGTACGGTGCTTGTTTGTGAAACGTAAATGCTTCTACAAATCACTAAAGTATTAAGTGACATTTGCGATGCTAAATTTGAATTTTTTATCAGTAATTTCTGCGCGGTACTGGTGTTTTTATCTGTTGTGTATTAATTATTAGGGTTTCCCTTGGGCTGCGCTCTCTATGATAACACTTTTATTAGTTACCTCATCTTAGGCTGATGATACCTGTGGTGTATTATCTTTAATAAAATGTGCAAAAAAACCTCCTTTCGATTGGCACAGTTTTCATTAATGGCCGCCTAAGTAGCTTGGACTGAATATTTACATGCACATTAAAAAGCAGAAAATGAGTATTTTTCTCCTCGTTAGATGTCAGTTGCATAATGACGTGAAATGGAGGGGGGAAAAAAACGAACTCCCATATCTGCTCACGCTCCTTCTTTTTCATTAGCAAACGTGTCATGTCTATAATTACAGATTCGTCGTGTATAATTCCGATGGCATCTTGGACACTAAATTGTGGCCATTGATTCGCCATTATTGTTTCCCGACACACACATTATCAATTGTAAATAATAAATGCAATTTGATAGGGAGGCTAAGCTCACCTCCCCACACAATGCCTCGGTAATTGTTGCCATGAAGGACGGGGAACTGTTTATTCAAATGTGAAACATGATTTTCCATCCCGATCCAAATGGAATTAATTACATTAGCCATGAAAATATCACCTTGGCTGCATTCTGACCTTTTTTCTCTCTCACATCCTTCTAACAATGTTTTTCAATCTATGGGCTTCCTAAGGAAAAGTAAGCTTTTCCAGATGCTTATGAAATATAGAAGAATGGTGCTTATGAAGTGAAACTGGGATATTCAGCTACTTGAAGAATGACACGGTGCATTGTTCACAGAAAGAAACGAAACTCCCAGCACATAGCTAAGGGTTGTAAATTATAATATTCTGTCCCATCTTGTGTGAAAACTTAATTTATGATACAACTGCTGGTTATTAATGATAGATGAAGATATGTTTAGCGACATTTCTGGAGAACTTTATGAAAAATTAACGGCTATTGGATGCTAAACTCATGGCTATTTCGACACATGGTCTTAGAAGAAAATTAATTTATGATACAACTTCTGGTTATTAATGATAGATAAAGATATGTTTAACGACATTTCTGGAGAACTTTATGAAAAATTAACAGCTATTGGATGCTAAACTCATGGCTATTTTGACACATGGTCTTAGAAGAAACTTAATTTATGATACAACTGCTGGTTATTAATGATAGATAAGAATATGTTAACGATATTTCTGGAGAACTATGAAAAATTGATGCTATTGGATGCTAAACTCATGGCTATTTTGTCACATGGTCTTAGAAGGAACTTAATTTATGATACAACTGCTTGTTATTAATGATAGATAAAGATATGTTTAACGACATTTCTGGAGAACTTTATTAAAAATTAACGGATTATTGGGTGTCAATACGTAGATATTTTAATACATGGTTTTAGAAGAAACCTGGTGCCCACACATTGGCTATTCTTGCCAGTTAGCAACAAGGGATCTTTTATCTGCAATTTCCAATACAAGATAGCACATACCATGAGACCTCTGATATGTAGCAGTCGTGGCTATGGTAGTTTAAGTTAAGACTGCTTCATTATTGGGGGTGGGGTGTAGGACGTAGTTTAGAGGTAGAATGTCTGCCTGTGGTGGGATGGGTCGAGGGATTGATCCTCCACAGTGCAAAACATTTTATGGGCTATTTTCCGTTCCAGCCAGTGATACACGACTGGTGTGTGCTATTCTGTCTATGGGGTAGTGTACATAAAAGACCCCTTGCTGTTTTTTGGTAAGACTGGCCCTTAAAGCGACGACAGTGGGTTTCCTCTGATATAACCATGCGTCTGACGTCCAATAATCACCGATTTATAATCGATGTGTTTCTAGTGGCGTCATTAAACAAACTTTACTTTTTACTCTTGGCAGGAGAAAATAAAAAATGTTGACTGATTTGCTTTGGGAACTGTCAAATCCCGAGGTAAAATAACAAGGTGATATTAGAATATTGTCATGTTTATGATGTTTCCAAGATGGCTACATGTAAATGTATTGAAAACAGAAGTAACATTGAATAAAAAGTGTTGCATTTTTAAAAACTTGTTTGTTTTTTTAAAAACAGAACTAAATGATTTGCATCATAGAAAACATCAACAATTCACAATATTTTTATATTTTTATTTGTTTTATTTTAGTACTACAATTTACAACAATAATAACAATAAACGTGAGTAGTTGAAATGTTCAACCATTAACAAGTGCCACATTTCTCAACATAGACCGACCACCAACTAGCAGCACTGCTTCATGGCATCGAGTTAAAAACAACCGTTAAAAACAACCGTTAGCCAGCAGTAGTTCGGACAACTACTACACAGCCGATACAATCATGGTAACCAGTGTCCACTTTCAGTAGGGTGGTCAACTACGGTCAACTAGAAGTAGGATCATTCCTACTGACCACCAGTGGCCAACTAGAAGTAGAATCATTCTTACTGCTGACTGACCACCAGTGTCCACCAAAGCCAACTAGAAGTAGGATCATTCCTACTGACCAGTGACCACCAGTGTCCACTGTCAGTAAAATAACCATGACCATCTAGAAGTACGGTCATTCCTACTGCTGACCACCAATGTCCACTTTGAGTAGGATAATAACCGGTCTACTGGTAGTAAGGTCATCGTACATCTACTGCCAACTGACCATAGATGGTCATCTTATACATGTACAACAGTTTAAAACAATGGCTATGTACAAAGCACTATTCAGTTTGTGACCATAATTTCACATCCGTAATAAACGTAATGACAATTTTGCAGTTTCTTGCAAGTTTTAAAAAACATTTAAAAGTAGGTCTACATTGCTTTATGAGAATTTCACACAACCTACATTAAAGGGTCGTTCTGCATGGTATTATATCACCATTTCTGAGCAGAACACAGAAGGGCATAAGATTAGGTTGCCAATTCCAGGACACAAATGACAGATATAAATTTTCAGGTGATGTACGACTGACAGCACATACCAGATAAATGGCATGTCGATCAATCGATTGTCTCTAGCCTGTTGTATTCAATGGAATAATTAAATGGAAATATTAGTTTTATAATAGAAACTGATATTGGGTTAGAATTTCAGACAGAAAGTCTCGTCGGCCTGTTGTATTCAATGGAACTATAATAATTGAAATATTGGTTTTATAATAGAAACTAATATTGGGTTAGAATTTCAGACAGAAAGTCTTTTGTCAGTAAGATTTTCTCCAACAGATACAACCTGTAATAAAATATGCATGTTCATGCAGATACACTTGTTGAAATGTTAACAATTATTGCATCTTTTTGGTACAAGATTTGTCGTAACGTATTTATATAAATATTCTTTCAAAATAGTGTTTTACAAAATTAATGAATAATAAATTAATTTTGCCCTATTTTGTATCTACATACTAAAGCTTGGCGCCAATAACCATGTGTAGTGTACAGACCAGTAACAAAATATCTATAGCACTGTAGTAAAATACATTTACTTAGTGTCCTTGGGACTGGTCGCCATAGAAACAAGGGATGCACGTAGCTACTTCCTGAATGAGGCTTTAAAATACAGTTGCAATATGTTTCCATGGCAACATCTCTCGCAAGCTGATCACATAAAAAGAGGAATGAATTGTTAAATAAGTGGAAATTACCCATATTTGGTCCAAAGTCCACCACCAACCATTAGAATACAAAAATTTAATTTGTTCCCATCGGCATATTTGATATGCAAATATTAAATGTTCCATTTTCCTGCAGTTCAGTTGTCTGCAACAAAAGTTTAACTTTCATTTCTTACGACTCTGCCCTAACCAAATGATCAACATCCGTGAATGACCAGCATCTCTGACTGGCCATCATCTCTGAATGACCATGTCATCTGTGAATGACCATGTCATCTGTGAATGACCATGTCATCTGTGAATGACCATCATCTTTCTCATCCATCCTTGTTTTACCAGTCTGTGAAATACTGGCTGGTATGAAGTAATGACACAAGCTGTTACAGAAACTATTCTGTCAGTCGATGAAACTATCCTCAAGGAATTCGATGCTGCACAGTTTGTCAAATAGTTCCATTTGAAGAAAATCATAGTTTTCACGGACAATCGAAGGCAATGTCTTCTGTACTCATTGCAAACTTTGCTGTCTCCGGTAAAAAGAGTTCCTTCATTATCCATACGGAGTTTATGAACTTATTACGAAGACATCGACACTTTGTACATTGCTGTCAGTTTATGTATCAGTTTTCTGTAATTAATTCAACTCTGTCTTGTCATCGAAACAGTTCTATCATCACCACCATCATCATTACCACCATCATCATTACCACCATCATAACCATCATCACCATCATCATCAGTACATGTTATTAACTTCATACGAAGACATCCACACTTTGGACATTGCTGTCAGTCTTCTGTAATCAATTCAACTCTGATTTGTTATCTAAAGCAGTTTTATCATCACCATGATCATCATCATCATCATCATCATCACCATCATCAGTGCTCTACTGAGATGTACACACGTGGTTCATGGTGGTCAGTGTACAACATCGGGGGCAACCTCTCTGCATCAATGGAGCCATCACTTTGAGTGAACTAACTCTGCAATCAATGTCTGTCTATATGGCACAACTGGACACGAAACGGCAACACACTGCCAGTTAAAGCGATTGTTTCATGTCATCAGTGTTTAGCTGGTACGGATAGTGGAACCAGCTTCTTTGGTTGTCATAAGCCAGCTTTTGCTCTGAAAAAAAGAAACGGAAATATGCTTAAACATATAATAAATCACTTTTCTCGACATTTGAAGAGAACGGGTGTAAAATAGGTCTTCGAACTTCGATAACCAAAATCTGCAGATCAATATAAAATTCTCATGTCTGATTGATGCATGGACATTTCATTTTCTCATAGCATCTGACAAATAGTCACTAGTCCTAGTATTAAAATAACAAATTTGTTTCTACCCAAGACCAAAAAGGAATTAATCGGGTCTGAGGGCTAGAGGTTTTGATTTCAGGAAATTACGTTTTTCCCTCCGGAATAACAGTATTTAATTTGTACACCAGACGCATTTAACACAGTCATGCATGAAAGGTGTTGCATAATACTCACTTGAGCTGTTTGTGTCGATCTTTGTCGTAACTCGTTTCTGGTTGTTCACATTCAAACGAAGCTAATGACAGAGCTAAAATAAAGAAATCATTTCATTATTTTTTACACTTTCTGCATGCAGACGAGAGAAAAGCTGTAGCAGCTGTGTGTAAAACAATAAACCTTTTTTAATAAAGGTTCTTTTCTATAGTATACTTATCCTGGAATATAATGCAATTAGTTCTGACCACTCAACTTCTTTTTTTCATTTCAT
Source organism: Melanodrymia aurantiaca (assembly GCA_032355825.1). Lineage (NCBI taxonomy): Eukaryota > Metazoa > Mollusca > Gastropoda > Neomphalida > Peltospiridae > Melanodrymia > Melanodrymia aurantiaca. The sequence continues at coordinate 5,818 of JAULBR010112447.1, forward strand.
GATTGTCGGAATTTTTAAAATATAGATTTGCGTTAGTTTGTGTGAGCATCTTTTGGCGACTGCATTCTCTATGAAAGGTGTAATGTCTTGTTATGTTTCTCAAATAAACTACAGATATAATAGACTTACTGGTTTCAGAGAACACAGGAGATGTCAGAACATAATGTAACGTCTTGCCGTGTTTCTCAAATGGACACTGAAAGAAAAACCATGCATTAATTTGACAATACATGACCAACATTTATAGTTTACCAACACTAAATAAACTACATGCAAAAACCAACACTCTTGTTTATGAAACATGTACTACAATGACACAAGCACTTTTTTTTTTAAACTATTAAAAGTGTGAATCTGGGAAAATGAATAATTGTCTGAATCAATAATTATCATAAAATATCTTATTGGCATTATACTGTAGGTTTAATTAGTATTACATTTCATAAGTCATAGGCCAGCAATCATTTATTTAATTTCTTTTGTCGGTCTTAACACAGGGTTCGAAATACTTCCAGCCCAACCGGCTTTGGATGGTAAAAATTGTGTCAGACTGGCAGATATTTTTCTGTGTCTGACTGATCTGCTTGGTACAAAAAAGTCTTTTTTTGCAAAGCGGCTTAATTTTTTTTTTTTATTTTACGAATTCGCAATATAAAAACGTACATTAAAAAAATGAATAAAGTTATCTGGAAAAATTCTATTAGGACTTTTTAGCCAGCTGCCCCGAATTCAACCCTTGTAACATATTACTGCTTGACATTTCAGTAAAATTGTTACCACTATGCACAAATACATTGTAGAGTTGTACAAATACATTCTAGAGTTGATGAAATAAATTCAGAAATAACTCACCTCGACTTGCTGCCAAGCTATTAATTCCGATATCTGTTTTGCCATCTGCCAGAATTTCTGTACAAAACAAGATCAAATTTAATTAAAAAACATTTTTAACATCTAAAATGGTATATATGGACCCAATATATCAATTGACATTGGTCGTAAATTACCAAAAAAAAAGAAAGAAAAAAAAGCTGGTACACTCCCGAATGAATGATTTGAAGTTTAAAGTCGCTTCAGGATTATTTCACCTATATGCGACTGGTACACTCCGGAGAAAGCTGCATGGTACCAAAGGTGGTCTTGACATGTAGTAAAGACTAAAAACCAACAGCAGCTAAAGGACACTACCTGGACAACTACAACAACACCCCAGAGGAAGCTGTACGGTACCAACAGTTAAAACACTTCACAGTATTGTTCAATGTCACTGCTGACAAGCGAACGAAAAGAAGAAGAATAAAAAAGCTGATTTGTTTAATGACTAGTTATCTTGTAATCTCACCTCAAAGTTTATGCTGCCACTTTCGCGTTTGTTACAACAACCTTCGTTGAGGAAGTACAAGTCCTTCACAAACAGGCTGAAGAATGGAACAACGATCTGAAACATTAATTAAACGCAATTGAAAGTTAATTCAACATGATTATATATATACAGTCAAACCTGTCTTAAGCAGCCACTTAAGGGAGTCACAAAAAGTGGCCTCTTAAAGACAGGTGGCTGCTTAATACAGGTCATAATGGACTAAAATTGATGATTTGGGAGAAAATAATGGTGACCCTTTAAGACAGGTGGCTGCTTAATACAGGTGGCCGCTCAAGCAGGTTTGACTGTATTTAGACTCAATATTTTGAAAAAACACTATCAATATTTTTTGGACTATAACTGTGTCCTATGATGCACAAAGGCAATTTTGAAAAGATAATTACATCCCCATCCTTCCTTTAATATGTACTTACTTTGCTGAATCCTCTAAAGATAATCCTATGTTAATTTGACTTTCTTCTAGTAATAACTTCTGATCTACAAACATGATCCCAATTTTGTCCATAGCCTCCAGAGCAAGATGTCGACTTTGAAGATCCTGCAGGAAATGAAGGTTTATTTAAAGTGAATACATCCAACCTTCATCTTTGATAGGAATGGAAAAGTGACAACCTATCTGACAAATGGTATAATAAACACACCAGGCACTGTAATTAATCTGCATATTTGAAAAAAGAAAAAAACCCAATGATCATTGTTTTGTAGCTGTAGGTAGCTTTAAAAAAAATAATACTTTTTTTGCGCTAAGATCATCTATGCATAATAAAATGCTACTTCTGGTGTTTTATTTCCAATTTTAATTTTACTATGTTAGAAATTTTTTCTTTAATATGTATTTTATATTAATTTTTTTGTAGTTTCATTTTTATCTGACTAAATAGTAAATAAATCAAATGGATGGTGTTTTATTTCCAATTTTAATTTACTATGTTAGAAAATATTTCGTTAATATATATATATAATATTAATTTATTTTGTAGTTATATTTTCATCTGACTAAATTGTAAATATTTAAAATCAAACAAGACACAGTTTATATGTGTAATCTGTAACAAATTAGTTAGTGGCAGGGCGGGACAAGCTAAGAGTTAAGGTTTGCTTAAAATAATAATGATAATGATAAAATGATGATAAAGATAATGATAATTTGATGATGATGATGATGAAGATGATGAAGATGATGATGATGTTGATGATGATGATGATGATAGTGATAGTGATAGTGATGATAATAATAATAATAATAATGATAATGATGATGATAATGATAATGATAATGATGATGATAATGATAATGATGATGATAATAATAAGAATAATAAAAAAAGAAAATAACATACCTCTTGTAAGCAGCTGTAATCAATATGGGCGGCATCGAACTCTCGCTTCTTTTTGATGTATAGCTTATTGACTGAGACCAACTTGAACAACTTAGTGTACGGTGTATCAAACTCCTCTTCTGCGGTCAGCCACTGAAACAAAACAAGAGCAGTCCGTACATAACAATTGTATCATTAACAACGTCATTAGAGCACATTGATTAATTAATCATCAACGTTATGCATGTATTTGGACCCTCGACCCTATTAACAATGATCATTCATTTTTAAATTCAAAGGTAGAATTTATTTTATCAGCACACCATTGTTATTGGATGTCAAACACACGGTTATATAGACACACGGTCAGAAGAATCCCACTGCCACCACATAGGCTACTCTTCTTCAAATAACAGCAAGGGATCATTTAAGAATGTTTCAAATAACAGGAATGGATCTTTTATGTTCTCTTTCCCATAGACATGATAGCTGGTTAGAATGGGAAATAAATGATGAGATAGACATTTGTGAATTGACATACTGCTCCATGTGTCTTAGAAAATAAATGAGTACAGACCTCATCCAAAAAAATGTTTAAAATGCACTATATTTACATGAGCTACAACCTTCTAAAATATTTGTTTTCCGATTTTTTCTAGTCTATACATATGCTCTTATACTACCTCTAAACCATTTTAGAAAATAAATAAGTACATTAGACAATTATTTAACATTCATAATCGGAAGTACTCCAGTCCAATACTTAGGATTCGTTACCCGCAGGTTTTTTAATACAAAAGAGGCCCTACATTAGCAAAATCTCATCCATTGATGCTCTAATGGTTGCATGATCGATCGATGGCTGCACGATCGATCAATGTGTGTGCTAACAATAGTGCAGGGGTGGTATTTATCAAACAACTTAAGTTTTTCTTAAGTTTTGACATAAATTTCATTCAATTGACAACAACATAAGTTCCTAGAACTTTACAAAAAATCCACAGTAAACAAGCTTACATTTTTGTAGAATTTTTAAGACACCTCAGAAGAAAACTTAAGACTTAAGTCAAAAATGGCCAAAACTTATGTCTAGGTTTATTTTTTCACAGAACTTAAGTCAAAATCGTAGAGACTTTAATGTTTTTCGGACTTAAGTCGGTTGATAAATACTGCCCAAGATCGATCGATGGTGCATAACAACTCTACTTACGGAGTTCTCTGAGCGGCAGAAAGGGTGGATTAACTTGATGTCAAGTGACTTGTTATGTTTGCTGAGCGAGTGGTATTGGTAATACTCCACCAGGGCCACGACGGAATCGAACTCGCATGGGTCTGCAAAGCCATATTTTCCATTATGCTCCAATATTTTTATGCATTTGTTGCTTCCATTTTTCCTGCAATATATGAAAATATTGTAATTTAAAAAGCATTCCAACTAACTTTTGTTTGTAGTTCTTGTCTTCTTTCTTACCTTTCATGTCAGTTTACTTTTATCCTGTTGCAAAACAATATGTGTTGATCATATACTTAACAGGTAGGGATCTTTTAAAGTAAAGTCTGTTTTATCTAACGACGCCACTAGAAACACATCGATTATAAATCAGCGGTTGTTGGACGTCAGACGCATGGTTATATTGACACATG
>JAULBR010112458.1:0-10163 GCA_032355825.1 Melanodrymia aurantiaca
TCATTACTGAAGGAACAAAGCAAACCAAAGCATCCCCCACTAGAAGTACTACAAACGATAATGGGCGAGACGCCAGTGTTGCAAATTGCTGGAAACTACCTCGAACTGAGTCTATTCTTTGCCATGGTTCATCCAGCTCTAATATATGGAAAATGGAAAGACTGGGATGGAAAACCAGTTGAAGAGAAACCATTGTTTTACCAAGGAGCAGATTCACTGCAAGTAAAGTATGTGGAGGGCATCAGTACAGAAACGATCGAAACAGCGAAAGCTATCATGAAAAAGAAGCCACACATTGATCTGTCTGGCTGCATTACTTTGTTTGACTGGTTTAAGAAGAAATATAGTCATACTATCTCAGACAATAGCAGTCTCCTTTTGTGCTTGAGAACCAACAGTGCATACGATGGCTTGACACACCCGTTGACGGAGGTAGATGGCGGAAAGTTCGTCCCAAATTTCAACTACCGCTATCTCAGTGAAGACATTCCATTTGGATTAGCAGTGACAAAGGGATTGGCTGAACTTGTAGGCTATGACACTCCGATAACTGACGAGGTTATGTTATGGTGCCAAGAAAAAATTGGTAAAGAGTATTTGGTCGATCATCAATTGAAAGGAAAAGATTTATGTGAAACAAGAGCACCACAGAGATTTGGATTTCATACCCTGGAAGATCTAGAGGCTTTAATGTAATCTCTTTCGATTATATTTAAAATACTTTTTCATCACTGTAAAAACTGCCTCGTGTGTACAGAGAATACTAAACGAATTACGGGACAATACAGTTTATATAGCATGATAGCAATGATGCCGTTAACCTTCACGAGCATTTGGCGAATGAGGGGCGGGACATAGTCTGGATTATTGAATTTCTGCCTGTGGTGGAATGGGTTGAGGGATCGATCCTCCACAGCGATAAACATTTTATGGGCTATTTTCCGTTCCAGCCAGTGGTACAAGACTGGTTTATAAAAATTCCGTGCTGTGTGCTATCGGTATGGGATAATGCACATACATGTGTAGAAGACCCCTTGCTGTTTTTCGGAAGAATAGCCCAGGTAGCGGCGACAGTGGGTTTCCTCTGAGAATATGTATCCATATAACCATGCGTCTGACGTCCAATAACTGCTGATTTAGTACAACTATACAGACTAATTTCAATGCGAAAATTAAAGTTTGAAGTGCATAAGTGTCGTAAAACTAATTTTGCGTCACGTCCAGGACTAACTTTAACATTTTTTTAAATCATAAATGTGACGTAGCATAATCGTTAATGTGTTGCCCAAGAGAAATATCACAAAATACCTCCATTTTCTATTCGTAAATATATATTTAGTTTCACGCGCAAGTACTTAAATAAACAGACGTTTTCACAAATATCTTGGTGTGACTTTTAAATAGCTAAAACTCATAATATTAACGATATCTTTTTCACATAGTTGTTTACATGATGTGTAGATGTACATGTACATACACTGCTGAGTAAAGGAACTCATAATTCAGATAAGACTGACCAAGTCATCGATGGTATTGTAACCATAACGCTGAGGACAACGTGTTTCTTTCAGATCCTTTCCCTTTAACTGACCATCCACCAGGTATTCCTTCCCCATCACCTTCTGACACCACAACAACACCTCATCCGTACACGGAGTCTTCACTCCAGCGATAAGACCCAGACCCTTTGTGACAACAAGTCCATTGGGTACATCCTCCACCAGATACCGGTGTCCAAAGTTAGGCATGAATTTCCCTTCCTTCTCCAGCATCGGGTGAACAAGACCATTGTAGGCCGCGTTTGTTTGCAAGCAGGACCTCAAGCTCGTCTTGTCCTTGATGTCATCTGCATAGTCTTGGCGGTACCAATCTGTTATATGAATAACATTGGACATGTTCAATTTAGAGCTCTGGGTTTGGAAAGCTTTAGCGGTTGTCATTAGTTCATCTGAAATCCCACTCAATAAATTTGCCCCTATCTCACTCACGCCTTGGTAAAATAGCGGTGCTTTGTCGAGAGGTTTTCCATCCCAATCCTTCCACTGCCCAAATAAAATTGGCGGGTGGACTATTGATTTTGTTAACAAGTAGGGCTCTATATAGTTGTTTGTCTCCTTCAAGACTGGACTATCTCCAAGGACTTTTTGCATACTTTGTATCGGGGCGAATGGTGGTTTGCTTTTCCCAGTGATAAAACTTCCTTGAAGCGATACCTTTGTACCTAGGATTTCAACATTTTTACCAAATTGTAGAATACGTGTTGCCCACGGAAGAGATTCAAATGACATGATGGTACAGGATCTCGCTTTGTCCTTCAAAATATCGAAACATTGGAATTCAAACCCAGGTTGTCCTGGCATTCCAGCAATAATTGTATTTGGCTTCAAATGCGGTTCAATGGCTTCAAAGTACGTTGGATGAGCAAATGCTGGCATCGTGAAAATGATTAGGTGAGCTCCTGGCACCACAGCCGCGGGATCTTTGGAAACGATGCTGGGTTTGCATTTGATCTCAGTTGATTCGCCATTCTTACCTGTTACCGTCACAATAAAGTCGTTTTCCTTCATCAAATTGGTCCACCTTTCTGCTTCATCTTGAAACAATGTCAACACTCTTGACTCCATGTTCTCGCGAGAAGCCGCGAGACCAGCAGTTGTGTGAGCTCCGTTTCCTCCGCCACAGATTAGTACCACTAGTTTTGTCATTTTCAAATCTGTTGGTAAAAGAAAAACAAAAGTGGTTATTGATTACGACTGCTTATGCCTAATTCACATTTGCCCCGGGCACCGTGCGATAAATGGGTGTACGATTTTCTGTACGATGTTTGAGACATCGTAGGTGGCTACGGGCTACGGCGTATGTGTTAACAGTGTTGCCTAATTCACATTTGGCCTGCGATGGGTCTACGGAGCCCGTATCCTGCCCGTATCCCCCTTTCCGTCCGGCCTCCGTGCGGATGCAGGAAGCGGCCGTGAGATTTTCGTACGGATTCAAGTGCGCCGCAGCCTCTACGATTTTGTTTAGCGAGAAGTTATATAAATTTGAAAAAATGGTAAGCGCGTAGCCCGTAGACATGTTGTAGGTGACATTGGACAATCCCCGTACGGGTACCGTACAGAGGCCATGCGCTGATAGTGCAGACAATGCAAGATTTTAGGTAGATATTGGGCCCAAAAAAAACCATACCATCTCTGCGCGGAAGCCGCACGGGCTCCGTACGATTTGGAGGATGTGGAGGCTGCGGAGGCTGCACGGCAACTACACTGAAATTGCACGATTTCCGTACAATCTCCGCACAGCCTCTGTACGGCTTTGCCCCGGCCTGCCCTCGAGAGCCCGTACGAGAAATCGTACGATGCTCGTACACAATGTGAACACATACGCCGTATGTTAGCCCGTAGCCACCTACGATGCCTAAAAAATCGTACGGAAAATCGTACACCCATTTATCGCACGGCGCCCGGAGCAAATGTGAACCAAGCATAATATATGAATAATAGTTATAAATATAAGCGTCATTAATATTTACAATCAACATTAGAGAATGTCCGTGTGTAGCACGGTTATATAATACTTTGCTTTATAGATGGATTGTAATTGATATGGTCCTTCTACATGTAGGTCACCAAGAGACAGATTCCAAGGTGTCCGATTACACCGTATACATACACACATCTAGAACAGATTAATTGTAACTTCAAACTAGCCAAGAAAGGCAATGTGTGATATTTTAAAATCAAACAATATCAAACGTATGTTGCACTTAATTTATATTACATGTAATTAAATTATTAATGGTAATTATTAGCTTTTCTTGCAGTTGTCAAATATTTTTGTATACAACTTACAGTGACTATCGTAGGTTACAACACTCTCTGAATCCACAACGCCTATACTTAATTTGTGATATTTTAATGTCACACAATATCAAATGAATGTTGCACTTAATATATATTAATTCAATTATTAATGTTAATTATTAACTATTCTTTCAGTTGCCAAATATAGGCCAAATATACGTATTATCTTGTTTATCTTGTATTTTGTTCATGACATCGAATGACAAAAATATTTATTGGTACAAGTAAGTCAAAGTTATCGATATTGATTGGTAAATTGTCATTGCTATATTTTACCTTGATAGCACAACTATATTTTTAAGACGTCTGTTCAATTTTCTCGGAAAGATTTTATTTTTTACATGTGCTTTATTAATGCCAAACAACTAGAGTCGTCTATGTATCCAATTTTAAAGTGTAAAACATTTTCGTTGACTATTGACGCAGTTAAAAATACCTGATTTTAGTTTATTTTTGCTTACTCGCAAGAATATAATATAAAGTAAAGGATTTTATTCTGTATACTAAGGTATACATTTAAACTATAAACAATCAACGTCGTTGCTTGTTAAATCTAAACACCAATACGCTTATCAAATATCTAAACTGAGAATCGAGTAGATATTTTAACAAAGTCCTTATGGCACGCACTCACAGAATCACATTCACAATCAAAGCAAACAATCATTCCAGATGTTCGTTAAAGATGATAAGGGCCTATCGGATTTCCAACAGCCATTTGTATAAAACAGCTACATAGGATCTAAACGACAAAACATTGACATGGACAAATGCGTATCTCTGCACAAAGCATAGTCGAAGGGAGTTTGCGAAAACAGCGAGGTAGCATGTACTAATGAATCACAACCAAACCAGTGATGATACCAGGTGTTCGCGAAAGTTGAGCGCATCCTGCTATATTGTCATAAGCACAGACATAGTGTTTGTTCGCTGACTTCAGTGAAACAATAAAAAATAGGTCAAAGTAAGGTATTGCATCAAACATCATCTCTGTCAATGATGCGTCATATATAGTGAGTGATACAGCATCTGAATATTTAACCCTTCCTCCCCGCGCCCCACCACATGACAAAAAGGTCATCATTGTCTATATATCTTGTAAACGTGGGCCCAACTTGGCCCATGACCTTGGACAAGGTGATTTTGACTCATTGACATTATAGTATACTAATACACGTAAAGTTGCTTAGCAACCACAGAGATAATTATGAGGAAAAGATAAATGCGAGGTGATCTCACAGAACTACAACCTATTCCAAACCAGATCAATACAGCAATACAGTATATGAAGTGTTCTGTTTTATACATCTATAAATACTCATTATCTATCGATGACCTTCATTTCACGGACATGTAAATACATATTGGTGTGCTTTGATAAGAGAATGGTAGTTAGTTAGTAATTATAACTTATTTACGTCCTTAATTGAGTTATATCCAATTAAGGTTCAAATAAGTCTGTCATGACCACGCAGCCCAGCTGCCAGGACTGAAGTTAGTGTTAGTATGAGAGGAAACCCGCCTTTGTTAACCAGTAGTGGAACACTGGCCGTGTAAGTGGTGTACCCATCGAAACTTACGAAGTACCGTATTCACTTGGGTTGCAGTCGGTACACGATTAAAGAATCCACCGCATTCAGCGGGATTCGAACCCAGTACCTACCAGTATTGAGCTCAGTGGTCTAACCACTACACCAAGGAGAACGATGTGGAAATCGTAAAAAATAAAAACCTGATATACAAAGCATTGTTGTGACTGGTTTAGACGGATATAACAAGTCAATATATCGGTGTTATAATCAACACGCCATAAAGTATCCCAGATGTTGAGATATGTAGACATCATAATATACTGAAGGATATGAAATGTCTCTCGACATAAAAGGGAAATTGACTATTAAAACGTTGACGTCATCATGTTATAGTTTGAATCTACATGTATTTGCAAGCATCAAACTATGAAACAGGTATTCTGTTTCTGTTGTTTACTTTAAATCAGTGGAAGGTGATCTACTATCCTTCTAGTATTAAGATATATAAATAAGTTCATCAATATATATCAGAAAGCAAAACTGATCTTCTTGATTAACTATTAGAAAGTTTTTCGCCGTGTGGACTTATTTTTAATTATATACGAATGTCGACATAAAATAACATTATACAATGTACTAGTGCATGAAGTATACTATATACAGGTATGTCGCTATCTCCCACACATTCGCTTCAGTACTAAAGTAGTAAAGTTTATTTAATAGACAGTGCATACTATAAAATGTCACTTGTCATGTCTACTGTATGGGAAATACGATAAGCCTATTGTCAGTATCCATATAGACATGTATAAACATGTAAACTGAATATATGTACAAAATGATTGTCACAAAAATGCATACATGTATGTAAAACAAATCGGATTTGGCATAAATTATGCCAGATCTGTTATTCGGGAGCAAAGCTACACATTTTGGAGAGAAAAACTACATGTTTCCATGTATAATAATTATGTCATAATGAGCTCAAACGAATTTTAAAGTAAAATAAATTATTGGTATAAAATTTGCCCACACATAAACCACTGTTTATTATGAGCTGCCAAAGAATTGATTTTTAGATTACAGTAGATGTTGCTCAAATTCTGACTTTGTTATTTTGCACTTGTCAAAATGAACTTAGTATAATTTCTTTAAACCGCTATTTTAAAACCCCACATGCCACAAATGGGATTGGAACCCAGTTCTTACCAGTATTTAGCCTGATGAGAAAATCAGGATAACGTGACGAACGTATGAATGAATTTGCGTTTAAACAGAAGCGAAATCACTTTCCTTGTCTATTTACATAATTGCATATACATTTATTATAATATTATATATTATTATAAATATCAACAGAAATTTTAAAATGTCATTATCTTACGTAAAATTGCTCGGTTTACGACGTACGAATCGTACGCCAAAATATGCAACAGGATAGTTAGAATATTTCTACGGTCACACTATTGTCTGGAACGCGAAACGTTGTGATTGAGTCGTTAATCGTATTGATTGTAGACGACACAAAAAGTAGACATGTATTTGGCTTACAATGGTATGATGAAGATTATAGTTTGCGTGAAACCTATATAACGTTTCAAAGCAAACTACTTTGCGTCTAAAACACATCCATGAAACACCTTGGACGTTTGTTTTGGAATAAGAAAATGAATTGATAAAAAAATCAGCTTAGAAATAACATGCAACGACATAGAATTTCACATAGATTTCATCTATAATTTAATTTTCAGTTTACATTTACAACAAACAAGCGCCCTTTAATTACTACTATCACAAACTTTTCAGTAGGCTACATAGTACATACCGTTCTTCTATCATTCAGATTGTGTAGCCAGTATAAGAAAATGACAGGCTAGATAATTATGTTAAATATGTTTTACACGTTTCATCAGATTTACGTTAACACACAGTTTAAAAATTCCAAATATAATATTCTTACAATAAAATAAGAAGGTTACCTTCCCGGTTCCACCAGTCGAAGATGCAAATTAGGAAATCTAAATAGCAGGCATTCAAGCACACTGGTCATAAAAATGGCTTCGTCTTTATGAGAATACACAGAGCTACGCAGCCAAGAATAGGTTTCAGGTCGATCCCAATGTGTATGGTGTATGCAGACAACTCCAGCACAGCGTAAATGGATTTATTAGGTTCTGGTATAACAAGTGTTCAGTTCCTATAGTGCGCGAATAAGTCACGTCCGGAATGACAAGCACATGCGATTATTACCAAGTAACACTGACTAACACTGGCTATATGAATAGCAGTTCATATTTTTCATATAATATACCATTCCAGGTCCGGCGCAAAAGGTGGGGGATAGCCATTTCTGCGATAAAGAGGCGCCAGGTAATATTCCTGAAGAATTAGTTTTACAGGGATAACTGGATAAAGAAACAATCGTATACTTATCTAGGCTACAAACGTTTTGATAACCGATGTTTGAATCAAATATAAATGAATGTGATTTTATAGTACACGATACCGGTCAAATTGTTTATGTCGGTAGCAAACCGCTCGCGCTATTGAATGCAAGGCAGGTCGCAGTGGGTAATAATTGCTAGGTTGAATTTTATAGCCAATCATGTGGATAGCCAGAATTTACGTTTTTCTGCAATATTTGTATATATTAAAAGCTACGTCAGCACAAGAGATAATTGTTTAACAGCTAGAAATATCAAAATTATGATCACACGATTAAACATCCATCGCTATATCGTGGATTTAAACTCGAGAAGATTTAGAAGAGAAAAAATAAGACTTGGTTATAATACGTATTTAGAAAATTCCTACGTTTTAGTTTTTCTATATGGTTATCAGATTTGTTTTATATAAATAGTCTCCCACACAGAGCCCTGTGGAATTCTGATCTAGTAGTAAACTCACCCAGATGACACAGTCAAACGCATGAAAACAATGTCAGACGCTCAAAAACATTGTAAATGAAATGTGCAAACAAACATGGCTGTGCTTACGAAGCGTGCCACCGGTGGCAGGATACATTCAACTTTCGCGAACACGTATCATTGCTTTGGCAGTGATTCGTGAGTACATGCCATCTCTACTTTGTCACAATATCGCTTCGACTCTGCCTTATGCAGAGATACGCATTTGATCATGTCAATGTTTTCGTTCACAGGCAATAACATGTTCTAATAATTGAAACAAGAAATTGAACCCGGCACAGCGGGCTTTAGTGTAGAGTCCAACAAGATGAGCTGTGAGAGGGACTAACTAGGCTCCAGAGTGTGCTAACCAACAGTAATGTGCTCAAAATATTATGGGACATTCTTCTGGACTTGATTCGTAGGTCAAAGATGAAGTAGAAGTTTGAATGCTTGTTGGAGTCGTCCTATCAAGGCCACTACAACACATAACATAACACGCTGGTGAAGGCCAAATAAGTGCCAAATGTACGCTTCAGACACTGTGATGACTTCGCACGGACAGGAAGTTAGATCTGTTCTGGTATTTATAATGTCAAAGCAATAAAAGCCAGTCAAATGTTCAAGGGGAAAAGTACCAAAACGGTTCGACGTTGGGGGTGGTTAGAACGATTGGCTTAGCCGTAATACAGAGCAATCTCATATGCATCTAAATTGAGGCACTTCATACTGTTTTTAATTTCTCTGAAGAACGGTTCCACCAGCCCGTTTACACCGTTACTGAAATCTCTAACCGGCGAGAACTACGATGATGCTTTGGCAGCGATCGACAACGTGTATACATGGAAGAGCATGATGAGGCTCAACTCTGAGCCCTACCTCTAAAACTCTTCAGTACTATATTAGTAGGGTGATGGCGATGAGTAAGATAAGACGCTGCGAGAAATGATAACTTAGCTCCATGAGGGGCGGGACGTAGTCTAGAGGTAGAATGTCTGCATGTAACAGTTGTGGGACGGGTCAAGGGATCGATCCTCCACAGCGCAAAACATTTTATGGGCTATTTTCCGATCCGGCCAGTGAAATACGACAGGTTTATCAAATTCCGTGGTGTGTGCTATCCTGTCTATGGGATAATGCACGTAAAAGACTCCTTGCTGTTTTTCGGTAGTGGCGACAGTGTGTTCCCTCTGAGACCATATATAACCATACGTCTGACGTCCAATAACCGCTGATTTATAATCGATGTGTTTCAGTGGCGTCGTTAAACAAACAATCTTTTATTTAGCTTCGTGAACTATTTGTCCTATTCAGAACATTAATTTTGATTCTCGTGTCACTGAGAGACTGACATAAAAATATAAACTCGTCAACAAGTTAAGACTGTGATGTTATTGACAGTGTGGAGGTTGCACATAATCGCTGTGAATCGATCGCATAGGTGAACCTTTGTAAAGTGTATAGCTTGAATCATGATTACAATGCAAAGACATATAATTATTATTATGTTACACGTGTAGAATCGCATGTTGGTGGTATTATCGTATACTAAGTCCAACGACTTGGACCGTTTTAATCAATGATATGTAGTAGCTTCTACATTGTATATTATACAGTCACAGTGTATGCACCCTCCATATGACTGACGGCGCCCACATCCAGTCTAGCACCCCACCCCTCCCACCACTGTTCAACACGCTGCGCCGGCCCTGCATTCACTTGCACCCTTAGCTATTTTACTGAAGCGAAACGAGGTATGTCTAGGCCTTTTATGAAACCTTCACGCTTGACTTTCCTCTATTGTTATTTTCAGAAAATAGACTCGTCCAACAAGAACCGCCGCGGCGCCACAAAGAAGAGAAGAC
>JAULBR010112469.1:0-10161 GCA_032355825.1 Melanodrymia aurantiaca
TGTTACAGAGTGTATGACCATGTTACAGAGTGTATGACCATGTTACAGAGTGTATGACCATGTTACAGAGTGTATGATCATGTTACAGAGTGTATGACCATGTTACAGAGTGTATGACCATGTTAGAGGGTGTATGATCATGTTACAGTGTGTATGGCCATGTTACAGAGTGTATGGTTATGTTACAGAGTGTAGGGTCATGTTACAGATTGTATGGTCATGTCAGGTTAACTGTGTTAATTCTGACATATGAATGACAGCTCTTGATGTCACATTTGTGTTGTCAGGATCAACTCAACTATCTTGCATGGTCCATTTGGTTACAGACAATGTTGTCCAGCTGATAACTTGAGGTTTTATCCCATGAAAGGCTTGTTGTTTAATGCAATCTCTGCTGGAGCAGTGGCAGGCACCCTGGAAACCGGTCCGACAGGTCTGGCATTTGCAGGACCAATATTTACAATAAAACAACAAAAAAGTGCTAGAGATACTGTTTAGACCACCAATTTAAACATTTTCCCCAGACGAGGGCCCCCAGACCCCCACCGACCATCAGACTGTCTGAGATGGTCACAGTCGCTGAACCAGATAAATAAGTCACCTGAGTTTTTTAACCTAACTCTTTGAGAGCATTGTCCAGGAGGGTGAGGGGGTGTGGGGGACATGTCAATGTCAAAGGAAGCATACAAGCAATATCCAAAGACACATTGTACCTTCCTTGTATTGAAAAAACTTTGTGTATTCGAGCGACTAAATCGAGATATTTTAGCTCTCTTTATATCTAACACTTCCTTAAAATATTATTGTCTTAAATATGGGCTAGTGAAATTTCGGTCACAGATAGCGAAATTTAAAAACCTAACCCACGGGCTAGTGGATTATTTCAAAATTTTAGGACCTTACGTTGATAAAAGCACCACAAAATTGTGTAGCTTATTTAATTTGTTGATGTTAAAATGTAATCATAAATAAAATGCTTCCATGATTTAACTAGATTCAAATGTGTGTGACTTCCACATTTGACCTTTTCTATGCATGTACATGTAATATCAGTATTCAAAACAGCTGGTTATAACATTGAGTTTTTCTGACAGACAATTGATCAAACAGCCCAAGGTGATACTAGTGGGCTATAACTGTGATAAGAACACTATTATGATTCAGTTACAGGTGAGCTTTCCAACCTCTTTTATAACACTGACACGACCATAATACATGTGTTATGTGAAGTATTTCATTTTTATGTCATTGTTGTTCACGTCTGTTGGACAACATTTTGAATTTGAGGGAAGAGCCACTTTAGAACTAGGGGTGGAATGATATATAATAAAATAATGTATGGTAAAATATGTTACCTGTGAAAAAAATTATATATTGAAAAAAAAAATATATCAATGTTTTTTTTGTTTGTCTGCACGTTTTCTTTTTTACTTTTATCATACATCATTACATGTATAGTTGTTATCTCAACAAGGTTCTGTTTTTACTTCAAGAATATTCAGGATCTATCATAATGCGACTGTCACCTATTAAAGGCCCACTCCTGAGTTTTAAAATTGATGCCACCATAGCTGCACATCTAATGCTATTTGAAACATGTCTGGTTAATAGAGCATTTACGATTGTTAAAATTAACTTTTACTTATTACTTAGAATATCAACATATGCACATGTACATGTACATGTATATCCAATGTGTTTCTGGTCATCCAAATTATTATAGTAGCTTAATGTGTGCTTTTGTCTCAAGTAATTTGTATCATAAAAAATACTAGATTATTCTAGCATCATTCTAAGCTACTATAAATGCATAACTTTGATAAATAATAATGCTTTATTAGCCTGAAATATGTTACAAATAGCGCATAGGGTGACATCCATCTTTAAAAGTCAGGAGGATGCCTTTAAACTAAAACAGAATGATTTATTGAAAAGTGTTCTGTGTACATGTAGAAAATTTGTGTAACATTGAGAGTATCGGTAGTCTTTCTTACAACTATTTCATATATATATACACCTGTCCATAAAGTTTGTTTGCAGGACTAGTCCACAATAGAACTAAAATTTGACTCCCAAAAATACCAGCAACCATAAAATAATGTTCATAGCATCTGTTTTAGAATAATAAAATGTCCTCAAGTAGGCCTACAATTAATTAATAAGGCACACACAGGGGCATAAGATGGTCTGGAACTGGGTGAGTGTGGGAAGGGGTTCTAATATCAATATAGTAGGCCCTTACGTGTACAATATCCCCGTATAGACTAATATTGCACTGTAAATAAGTGTTATGTGGAGCAGAAGCTTTTACTCAGTGGACAGGTGTGGTGTATTCATCCAAACCACATGAATGCCCACTGACTACGTCCGTCCGTCCATCCAAACCACATGAATGCCCACTGACTACGTCCATCCGTCCATCCAAACCACATGAATGCCCACTGACTACGTCCGTCCGTCCATCCAAACCACTTGAATGCCCACTGACTATGTCCGTCCGTCTGTCCGTCCGTCATATGGATAATGGTACTCTTAAGTAAGAAACCTGTCCAAAACTGCTAAATATATCATTCATGCAAACTTCAGTATGAAAATCTGTTCTAATAATGAGTAGTACTAATTACTGTATAATAAAAACAAATTCGAAAGGTAAACAAACTACTTGTGTATATACAATTTAACAAATGTAAATCATTATAATGTAACAAATGTATTGATATTATGTAATCGTTTCCTTGCAAATAGGTATGTGCCAATTTAGAGTCGGTCTAAAGAAGTCTGCATCCACGACACAGGATACATTATAACAAGCATCAGGTTTCAATACAGAAGATGTCAAATTTATCTTGCTCTCACTTGTTCACACTTTTTAAGATGTAACTCTCAGATTCCAAGATAAAAATGAAGCTTGCAACATTTGGTTATTTTCACATGGAACACACAAAAGTATCATATACCACAGAAAAATGTTAAAACTGACTGAAGCAAAACATCAGAGAAATATTTTGGGTCAGTAATGTTTTCTGTCATAAACTATAAAGAAGCGTAATTTATTTTAAACTGTACATAACAGCTCAAACTGAGCCTCATTTTACATGACATTTGAAAGAGAGCAGGAAAATTTAATACCTGATAAAATATATTTGGAGGATAATATATAATTATATATAATTAGTACTGACATTGAACTGATTTTTAAAAACAATTTAGAAATTGTAAATTAATGTAATTAGTACATCATTATTATCTTTGTTACAAGAATTACATGTTGTACCGGGTACTGGTATTGAACTGTTTTAAACAAAATTTAACAATTGTAAATTAATTAGTACATCTTTATTAACTTTGTTGCAAGAATTGAACTTATTTTATAGAAATAATTTAGAATTGTAAATTAATGTAATTAGTGGGTTTTTTTGGATATCATTAAAACACATTCACTAATTAATAATCAGCTAATTTGGATGTCAAAAATGTTAATTTAGACACATGGTCTACAAATAAGAATGCTATCTTTGTACAGGACAGTACATACCACAACATTTGATAAAGTAGTCACGTGCATGGTGGTGGCCATTAGTGGCAAAGTAAAGGTGTTGTAAGAGACTTAGTTCAATGGTTGGATAACTTTTATCACCCATTATGTGAGGTTTTCACATGGGTTATTACCTAAAGAAACTTGAGAAATGTATTTGTTGGGGGTCACAGAGTCCCACTACATTCCAAGTGTAATTATCTAACATGTCTGCATGTGTGTAATTCATTCATTCTGACAGTCAGTTTGGTTTCTGTATGTGTATTAAGGGACTGTGCATAAATGTCAATGAGTTCCACAATCCAAACAAAGTTAGGATTCCGTTTGACTCCCTCCCTCTTCCTCTAATCCTAACATAAAACACTGAAAAACATTGATCAACTCTTGAACTGTGGAGGATGGTTTTACATGAAAAACAATACGAACTTGGCGTTTATCCCATTCTCCCCTTCTGAACATTATTCGGATTGCAAAACACATTAACATTATACACGGTCCCTAATGAGTATGTACAGTATACTACTACTTAACTCTTTAGTTGTGATGTTACTTGACAGTTGTTATTTATGTCCTAAGGGTGAGCATAATGTATATAATTGGACTGCCACCACCCAGGTCCAGATCAGGGCATTCGGAGCTGGGGTGGGGTTTGGGGGCTACTATGCCCCTGGCATCGCTTTTAAAGATTTTGGTGGTATTTTTTTTCAAATTCAAGAATACTTAGCCTTGCTTAATAATGATCACTATCACTTTAAAAAATGCTCCAACGTCACTGAAGATAATTATGTAAATACATTGTAACATACATACATTGTAACATACATGTACTCTCATAATTAATATCTAGATATGTGATGGTGTATTGTAATTCGACTCAAAATGTGTCCAATCAGTCGGGCAACTTCATATCTTAAGCCATGTGAATTTTGTTACTTGGTATGTATTTTGGTCGACTCAAGTTGAATTGAAATTTTTTATAATTTATGTAAATATCCATAAATTGTTGTAATGATTAGTAAGCTTGAAGTATGCTATTTCCTATATTTAAAACTTTTCAGTAATAGAATATAGGTGGGAATAATATTCTATTATATTCTAGTACCTGTTTTTGATTTGAATGGCAGGACCATTGTAAAGGGATGTAACTCATGATGGCTTGCTTACATGATTGAACAAACCATTCTCTAAAGGAATATGGATGTCAAACGCATGGTTATATCACGGTTTCACGGTTATATCAGCACTTGTTCACAGGAAAACTGCTGCTGCCACATAGGCTACACTTCTTCGAATAACAGCAAAGGATCTTTTATGTGCACTTCCCAATAACAGGATAGCACTCCCCATGGCCTTTGATGGACCAGGCAGGGATCACAGGTTGGAACGGGAAATAACCCAATAAGGATTGATCTGTTAACCTAATAGGCTATTGAACCTCAGGTGGACGCTTTTGTGCTGAGCTACACCCTGCTCTGTGGCTGTATACATGTGAATAAATGTATTTGGAAGAAAATTTACATTTTGTTTCGTAGTTTATATTCAGTGGAAGGTGACAAGAGCTCACCAATGTTGTCACCCCACCCCAGCCCACCCCAGCCCACCCCAGCCCAAAAACTGCTTAATATTGTTGCTGTTGTTTTGGCTCAATTACAGTGGACAGTTTATATAAAACCCTAAATTACACTGAGTTAAATTTCTACAATATTAATCATATCTAAAATACAATCATGTACATTATTTTATTTTATTATATCAGAATCAAAATGTAGTTTGTTTTTCAACTGGAATATTTACACCAATTAGGCCCATATAAATTAAAATCCCATTTACAAAATAACCATTTAAAGTAACTTTATATATTAGCTTTTTTCTCTTGTGGTACGTTTTCCATCCAAACACTAGTTGTTCAACAATATGTACGCCATTGTGAGTTAAAAATAATAATTTTTTGACTAACTAAAAGGACCCAGACGTTTAAATGGTTGATGAACTGATTATCCAGACACACTGTCGCATGCGGCATGGCATGATTTCTGGGTTTTCCACATACATTATTTTAAAATACCATCGTCTTGCTCCCGATTCTTTTTCTCAGCAAACCCATATAATATATTTGTTCTAACAGCCGTTAAAATAGTTAACTTTGATCCGGTCATTATTTTTGTCATCCAATACCGTTTTCACCAACGAGATAATCAGCCGCGTGTTTCACTTGGCCGTACCACGTGCATTTATTATTAAAATCTCCTGTGTCTATATTTAGCTGTCCCACATAAAATTAAATATACTCGATCCAGGGCGAAGGATGTGCCACATTGTACGCAGTACACAAGGGAAGCAATCTGCACGCAGAAGTTACCGCCAACATAATATCATTCCGTTGTTTTCTTGACAAACCCGGGTATTTAGCAATATTTAGCAGTACTGAAGTCAGTGCTTGTGTTGATAAACAGGATTTCTCAGACTTTGCTACCTCATACATAAGCTTGGTCAATCGACATTCGTCCATTGGATAATTTAGCGACATTATATTGGAAAATTACCATTGATACCGACCTTTCAGACGTTCTTTGCACGCACGGCAGTGCAATCCAAATACAGACTGTTCGTTTTGTTCTGACACTCATGAGGATTACTTAAATTTCCTGATTGATCTAATTAACGATGAGTAGCCGAACCCCAGTGAAAAAGGTTCCAATACACTTGCAGGTGAGATATTTGAAAGGATAATAATTTCAATCGGTCGAAGCAAGACTATTTAAATTTGTAATACTATTATACTATAGGTCTATATTAAAGTAAAAAAAATTCTAGTTTATATAAATAGTGTTAATGTTATGCTATTTTTAGACATAGAAACAAAAACTGAAATGAAATGGATTGCAATCAACGATCCCATTGTGCATGTCTAATATATTATCGATATAACACGGTATGAGGTAACATGTCAGTCATGTTTATTGATGTGTAGGCATACTATAAACCGGCGAGTAGGCCTGTTGTGGGCTATACCTTTACATCTGCATCAGGCCTCTCATTTCTGCATTATTTTGCTCCTGATAAAAATGGCTATTGACATATACATATTTAGGGTTGTCAATTTCGCCAGGCAAACGTTGTAGAACTTTGAATTCTTCCCACGTGCCACTCCTACATCAAAGGGCTACTGTATTTACAAAAGCCTAATTTGATTCAGTCTCAGTCAGAGACGATCCACCTGGGTCACATGACACAAGGCCCTAACACCTGATCAATTCTATTTAACAATTCTGTTGTGGCATTTATAATATACGTGTAACATGCATACATGTATCAAATCATTTTTAATTCATTTTTAATTGATAATTATTGTCTGTTCACTGATGTGAATGGCCCAGTATCAAACTGTCAACATGTTACTCAAACACTTGTGCATACATGTAGACCTATGTACAATATATCCCCGAGTTAATTCAGATCAAATGATTTAGTTTGTTTTACATTAAAGGGAAATTGTCGGGAGTTTGTCACCTACATGTAATCGGTAGTCTTTGTTAATGTTAAACATCTGCCTTGACATAGATATTACATGTAGTTGTTTTTGGCTTAATTACTCAGTTTATCGCACAACCTTGACACTGACACGAAACTCCCAAAAGTGTCAAACTAACTATTGTCTGTCACATCTGGGGCTGACCCTGAATCTCAAATCCTGTGTCCGATAAAATGTATCTATAAATTGTATTTTATATCCAGTTTTGTGTAAAGAACTAATTTTTGCATTTCTGATTTGCATTTATTTTTATCCTTGAAGTAGATATATATATACACACGTATTTATAACATATACATTTGAATTTTTAGACTGAGGAAGCAATGCATTTATAAATGTAAATTGTAATTATTGATATTACTTCAGTATTCAGACTTGATATTCCTTGGGTATTCAGTGAGTATGGATTCTTGCCAGTTCCCTGCATTAGTCAGATAAATTTATACTACAACAGTCCTAAGCAAGCATACATATACGCAAATAAAATAAGAAGCAACAGATGGTCTGTCATTTATTCTCTTACACATAGAGAATAACGCACGAATGCCCGTTGGAGATCGTTTTTCTCACAACGAGTGGTTTCCAAATGTATCTAACGAGTGAAAGCGAGTTAGATACATGTGGAAAACATGAGTTGTGAGGAAAACGATCTTTAATGGGCATAAGTGTATTATTCTATTTCTTACAAACCCTAAAAAACGAACTTAAATACATGAAATGAACGGTTGCAACTATAAATTCTATCGAAAATGGCTACGGGTGTCGCATGACGTCAAGTTATATATGATGTCACACAGCGTTAAATGAATGAATGCCAGTCAAAACTATTGACGTCATGGGGCAGACACGCAGAAAACAATGCAGGTCACTCGGGTCATTACTATGGAGAAGTGATAAACAACGGGTGTTGTTTAAATCAAAATGGTAAACAACAGTGTTCTCACACACGGGTGTGTAAGAAAGTGATATCTACAATACTTTCACATCAATAATTCATGTTTGAATACTCATATATTGTTGTAATAAACTTCCGGGTTTTCTTAAACCGCTTTTCACTGACATGGCTGTCGTTATTGCTCATTTTACTTTTACTGTACGGTGAAACTTATTAAAATGTAGATCACATGAACATATATTTTAAACACACCGATCATCCAACGACGGTCCATGGGTCAAACATGTTTATATGTTTAGTAATAGTATTTACATGTAGTCTGCTTCTGACGAAAATAGTTGCGGAGCCGAATGAAAACAAACAATGGACTCACTGTACGTAGTGCAATATGCCAGTCTTACATGTATAAGTATGGGAGATTACAATGTATATAAATTATAAAGTAAAGTAAAGTTCGTTTTGTTTAACGATGCCACTGGAACACTATCGATTATAAATCAGCGGTTATTGGACGTCACATGGTCTGAGAGGAAACCCGCTATTGCCGCTACATGGGCTACTCTTACTGAAAAACAGCAAGGGGTCTTTTATGTGCACTATCCAATAGACAGGATAGCACACACCACCGAACTTGATAAACCAGTTGTGTATCAGTGGCTGGAGCGGAAAATAGCCCATAAAATATTTTGCGTTGTGGAGGATCGATCCCTCGACCCATCCGCCACAGGCAGATCCTCTTCCTCTAGACTACGGTACATCCCGCCCATCATATATAAATAATTGGCATTAACATGATTATAATTATCTGTTTATGTGTAGTATATTTAATTTTGAATTCTACTTAATGATCGTATACTACATGTATTACTACATTTAAAACAATTATTATCATCAAGATTCTGAAATAAAGTTGTACGTGCATGTTATTTTTGCAGATCCCAAATATTTCCTTAGTTGAGTCTAACACATGTGATAGATGTTTGCATTACATTATTACCTACATTGTATTTTGTATACATGAAAGGGATGACCACCTGTTGATCTCACCTATTCAGATATTATAAGAGCTCAGATTTTGCACATACCATACTGCTGTGTATTAAAATGGTGTAACAATTGATACTTGGTAGTTATAAACTGACAAAAGGCTACAGAAATCTACTATATACTGGGTTAGTCCGTATGAAATGGATAGACAACCAGCTTCATTGAACATTGAGAAGAAGCGCCTAGTTTATTCCAGTCCATGTGCCATGAACAAAACTGAAATTTGACATAGATGGATTAAATATTTTACAAGTAAATATATGCATGGTTTACGTGGTTTACGTGGAAGAAGAGAGTCACACATAGATAATATTACCATTTACCTACTCACATATAGATCATATTACCAGTTACATACAGGTGCAGAATGCCATGTGTCAAAACAAACAGCAAAAGCAGTAAAAGAGATAATTAATGTATACTTTTTATTTTTATTGTAAAAATGTAAATATAACTAGGATTTTACTTTTGTGCAAATGTTAAATAAAAGAAGTATTTTTGTTTATTATTATTATTCAGGAAACCTCGTTAACAAATATACAACAATATGTGGTACACATACATGTAGTTTAAGTCATTCCTTATTGTAATATTTGTATTCTGTATGTGTGAGTGTGAAGTACATTAATTAATGTATATTTATTATCTATCGTACATACGACATGTTGTATACTATTGCCTATTGATTAAAGCAATTGGCAAACGGCTGGCAAGCTTTGTTAGGAAATAATCAATATTGTTGGTGAATTTGTCATGAATGTGAACACAGCTTTGTATCCAGACACTGAAGCAGAAAGTGTGTCATGGGCATGTATTATTCATATTTCATATTTTAATTTGACCTTGAAGATTAATAACATAATTGAAAGATTATTATATATAACTACTCTAAATTGTTTGTGCATGCGTGTACAATAATGTAAGAGGAAATGTGTGCATATGTACATGTGTATAATTTTTATGTACATGTATATATTATATATATTATATATATGTAAAGTAAAAGTAAAGTTTGTTTTATTTAACGACACCACAAGAAACATATTGATTAGAAATCAGCGGTTATTGGACGTCGGATGCATGGTTATATTGACACATGGTCACAGAGGAAACCCGCTGCCGCCACATAGGCTACTCTTCCACGAATGACAG
>JAULBR010112480.1:0-10160 GCA_032355825.1 Melanodrymia aurantiaca
GAAGTCAATGGTCAGAACATGGACGTTATGTAAATCACATCCACAAGTCACCGACATAACGTCCATTTATGGACTAGAATATTATAGCAGCACATGGACACTAAAATTGACTCGCTTGTATTTGACATGCTGAGTTTAGCATTTTCTTACTGACAGTGAAATGCATAAAAATAACAAAAGCCATAAAAAGCAGAGTATTGTTTACTAATTCATTAAATATTCAACATATCAACAATAAAGGGCTTCAGTTGAAACATTGACAACCTGCATAAACATAGAATAGAGAAAAAAAAGTGAATTTACAGCCGATGAGCTTGTTGTGTGTTTGATGATTGTCAGCATCTAGCTTCTTAACTGGTGTTTAAACATGACATTGATAGGAGAGTGCCACAACAAACTGTCATTATCAATAACTCATTTAGCAAGAGCGTTTTGTGAAGTTATGAACATTCAAGAATCTTTTATGAAGTATTGAAACCAGTAACATTGATCGTGTGGAAAACTCATTTCAAATGCAGGTTTGTAGTACATGTACTAGTATTGTAGGCTCTTTCATATCTAAATTATTGTCCTGTGTAAAACTTAGAACAAATTTTGGAAGTCTAAGCTTGTGAAAATATATTGTTTCATTAATTGCTCTGGATCGAGATGGGCCAGAGGTGTGGTGAAGATGAATCCTCGATAGAGTTGTTAGGATTTGATTTTCCCACCACCCCCCCAACCCCTGTTCCAACAAGTGATCTATATGTTTTAAACAATATTTATTACCGTTAAATATATATCAGTTTGGCAAAAGACTACATGTATATTAAGGCCTCTCACTACATTTAAAAATACAAATACATTTATTAAAGGTTAACTAACACAAGATTGCAAAAACATGTTGATCTAAATAAATTATTTCAAATTTGCAAACAAAAGAAAAAATGTGAAGAATAGTAAAGAAAAGGGAAACGTTCATCGTGTTATTGATCTTATATTATATACCTTTAATGGATAGGTTAAACATTTAAAGTAAGATAGTGAATGGTTAGGTCAGTTCACCTCAAAGCATTTGATATCAATGGTAGAGTTCTGAATGGAATTGAATGTACAACTGTACTAGCATTTTCGTTGACACCAGTTTGAGTGGCCAAATAGTAAGATGCTGATCTATGACTTGTTAAAGCCTTCATCAAACAGGGGTTCTAGAATTTTTTTAAATTTCACTTGCCATGGGGCCAGTGGATGTGAAATTTTACTGGCCGTGGCTGAAAATTCACTTGCCCAACTTTTAAATACCAATAACAATATTAAAAAAATATATGTTTTGTAAATCAATTTTTTTACTGGCCGTCGGGCACGGCCAAAGCAATTATTTAGTGGCCCGAGTGTAAAAAATAACTGGTCGTGGGCATCGGGCCACCGTATTCTAGAACCCCTGCATCAAAGGATGTTGTATGTGCTATCCTGTTTGGGAAAGTGCATTTAAAGATAAACAGTGTTTAATGACACAACTGGAACATATTGATTATTAATCAGTGGTTATTGGATGTCAAACACACATTATATCAATGTTCACTTAGTCACAGAGGAAACCTGCTGCCACCACATAGGCTACTATTCTTCGAATAACAGCAAGGATCCTTTATATGCACTTTCCAACAGACAGGATATCACACACCACAGCCTTTGATAGACCAGTCAAGGATCACTAGTTGGAATTGGAAATAATCCAACAGGTACGCCGAGATGGATTGCTCAAAGTGCATTTAAATGGCACTATATTCTAAAATATAAAAAAATGTAGCATACATGTATATGGGAGCAGTCTGCTTTGATTGAAGCCATGCATCAAAATCAGAGTGTCTTTGACATCTAACAACCAATGGTTATTAATGAATGTGCTCTGTCTTTGAAGTTGAACTAGGCTATCCTTGATATAGAATGACACAACGTTAAATTAAGACCCTCAATCACCGAAACTGGTGCCAACGTTTCTGCTCTGCTGCTTCCTCAGACAATAGCAGTGACCTTGGAAGTGTTCGAACTATTTGGTTGCTTGTTTTGTGGCATTATTTGTACAATGTAATACAGGCAATTTTATGTAATATAATAACACTAGCATTTCTGTTGATGTTTGTAATCATATACCAGTAATAAATGTATGCATTTATGTAGGTATTAACGAGGATTGTGTTTTCTCTTGTTAAACTCGTTTCACTTCTTCGACACATGAGCATGTTTTTGTCGCCAAAATGGTGACTGATTCCCTTTAAGTAAATAATTCGGGGAACTTTTCCTACAATCGAAAATTTTACTTCCATCTATCCCTTTTAAAAACAACAGTAAATGGTTAAAAACTAAATTGGAAGATAATTAATTTTCAAACTCTTTTAAAATAAAGAAAATTTGGTATGTTTATTTAAAACTTTTAAGCCACAAAAAAAAGCTGTATGGAATATCGAAGACGCTATGTACAGTAATCTCCACAGAGACATTGCTTGTGGTAATACAGTCAAACCTGTATTAAGTAGCCACCTGTCTTAAAGGGTCACCTTAATGTTCCACCAAATCATCAGTTTGAGAGCATTATGACCTTTATTAAGCAGCCACCTGTCTTAAGAGACCACTTTGTGTTACTCCCTCAGGTGGCTGCTTAAGACAGGTTTGACTGTAATTGCAAGGGTTGTGTATTGTCTGTGCACGTCTGATTCTTTAGGTGATCAAGCTTGGGCCCAGTTATGACCAATGGTGGTTTAACTGCTCTACAGCTGTCATCATATTTCTAGTCTGATATGTGACAAAGTTTGATCTAAGTGACGCGCCTTTGTTGTTGTGTAAACTAACCCTGAGGGTTTCTGTTTACGGGTTTTGCATTTCTCTTTCATCTGTTTTGGGAGACCAGCCATCCATCAATAGTGTATAAGTTTATGGGATGAGCATTAACTCTGGCAGTTATTACAGGTAACTTGGTGTATTTTAACACACTTGGCATAAACATTCTTTTATTGATTTTATTGTTTTATTTTAAACATGGTTTATATATAAATATTCACGATATTTTATTTGTATTGTCATTCAGTTAAGCTATAGATATATATATACATTGTGTGTGTCGGCTACAGTCCTTGAGATGTCTATGATTGCGGTTGTCTTATTTCTCAGTGCTCAACAGTGGAAAGTAGACTTAAGGAACTACATGTACAGTAAGAAGGGATGGGATGTAATGTTTGTTTAATGACACCAGACACAATTTGTTTTTTTTGTTTTCATTCTTCGGCTTTTGGGTGTCCGACATGGAAATTCCGCTACATGGTCTAAAGCCACAACAAACATGTAGGTTACGTATAATGTATAGTGTTTTCCAATTAGCAAAAATGGGTCTTGCATGTAATTTTATACACACAGGAAAGCATATTATGTATATATGAATGTCACAGCATTTTGTTATGGTTACTGGTTGGAACAGGAAAAAAACCAAACAGATCTACATTTGCATGTGTTTGGTGTTGATTCTTCCATTTTGGAAACAAAACTGTGGGATAATCTGTTTGTATTTAGAAATAATTTAGGATCAATGTTTATTAATATTGTGTCAGTGCTTATAAACAATGGCCTGAGGCATCAGGTTGAAAATGAATCCTTAATAATTGGGTTTTCTCATTCCAACTAGTACTCTCAACCGTACAGCAAAAACTGTGATATGTGCTTCCCTGTCTATACATGTATGAGTGCAGATAAAAGATTGTAACTAATTTCTGCAATTTGGTATGCCCCTACTCTAATTTTTTTGTCCCAATATTGTTAAAAAAATTAAATATTAAAAATTAAAATAATGGAAAATTTACCATAAACCATCCAAAATAAAATTTGTTTCTTTGTTTGGTACATGTTTTACTATTTATAATAATAATATCCATTCAAAGTAACTCTTCCTGGGGAGAGTGTGGGGCAGGGCAGGGGAGAGTGGTGGAACAAACTTTTGTTTTAGAGCCCGTACCAAAATGTAATGAAATACTAGATGTTGTAGCCATTTTAACAGCTACAATGTAAATGTAATTAGAACAATTTGGAAATCTTAAAGGTAAGTGAGTTGGAATTAATATGTATATAAAGTACATTTCATTGTGAACTATAATTGTTCCCCTACTATTAATATTTGAATACCCATGTACAAGCACAGCTTTGTTTTCAATTGTTTCTATCAACAATGAGACAATAATAATGATAGATATTTGGACTTCATGACCATTTGAGGAAATTAATAATTGATACACTAAAGAAATGTTAAAGTGGTGTTTATTGTATTCTATGTTCTCTGAAATGTTGCTGCCTGTGCATTGGGGATGCTGGATGTACTACATTCTTAATGAATGCACATGATTTATGATGAGTGTTCTATCGCAGCCACTGTCTGAATGGGACAGTATTGGCCACAGATGTGACAAGAGCACTGCTTGTAATATCATCTCACTGTGTTGGATAGATAGATAGATGTAGAGCTCTCTGTCCCACACACACACACACACACACACACACCACAGTGTTAGCCTATAAGCATATGGCAAGATAAGTTATGAATTGTAGTTTGTCAGTTGAATGATCCATGTATGGTGGAACTGCTGTCAGTCAAAAGACACACCACACACCGACAATCGGTGGGCATACTTGTACTTTCTCAACTTATTGTCTTGCCGGTTAATCAGTAGGAAAATGTGATGAGCAAAAAAAAATCTATGTATAACTTTTAAGGAAATTTATTGGTTTTTGGTGCAGTTTGTTGGAAGGAACGTGTTCATGTTTCAGTTTTTTTCAACATAAGTAATCATGGTTCAGTGAGTTTTTTTTACAAACATACCTTGATTTTTGCCTTGCTTAAAAAACAAAAAATAATAATATTTTTTTACATACAATGAAAAGTTTAAAACACTTTTAAACACTTGATTGTATATTAATTTTACACATTTTTAACTGTTGAAAATAACCGCCAGGTATTGATTGTCAATAGCCATCATGCTTGTGGTCACACGATTGCTGGATTTGATTCCATTTATGTAGGATAGTTATCATTTTAACCTCTACTGGACACGTTGTACATTACTTGTGATGGATGCATTAATGAAAATGCCATTCGACATGGAAATGAAGTGTTGCTCTATGGGTGGCAGGACATCATGTCAGGATTGTGATTCAACACCACTAATCCACGCACCCTCATTCAAGCTATACGTTTCCCAGCCGCAGATCAGTCCCGTAGCACGGACATCTAGTAACATGGGTTTGTTTCTTGCACAAAATCAGACGGTTGATCATCCTCCTGTTAAAACAGAAGACTCCCGGTCAGCACTGATCATTTCAAATAAACATCGCAGATCATTATCGCCGTATTTTGACTACAGGAATCATGGCCATTCTCCTGTGGCTGTATGTCGGAGGTTTTTACGTGAGTGGGAACAGGTAAGAATTTGTTTTGTCTGTTTATAAGTTTGCTGGTTTTGATGTCGAGATACATGTGTAGGGAGGGGGCCGAGTAAGTAACAGCCAGCTTGGTAACAAATCTGTATAAAAAATCTTGTCGACCCGATAACATTTATGTTGATAATGTAGGAATTTCTTTAAATACTTATATTTGTCTTTAAGAAATGCATTCTGATTACTAGTATATTTATTGTTTTCACCCCAAAATATTTTATCCCAGAAACTGTTACATAAATTGAAACAATTTTCAATAATTGTTTACATGTCCATGTACAATACACGTACATTAAGTATATTGTGTACATGTACACTGTACAGTGTACTGATACCAGAAATATAGATGCTGTCGTACAATGAAACTCCTTCTAAACCAAACACACTTGGGAACAAATAAAATGGTAAGTTTAACAGGTTGATCGGTTTATTGAGGTTTAAATAAGGCTTCATAAGATTGAAAAATAAATTTGGTTTAGATGGAATTCCTGTTTACTGAGTGTCTGGTTTATTGTGACTAGTTTTATTCACATAACCTTTTTAATTTGTTAAATGTTCCAGTACATACATTGTAACAAGTTTGGTTTCAGGATATGCAGTCCTGGAGAGACGGTCAGTGTCTCCAGGACAGCATGCTTGAACCTTTATTGGATATAGGCACTCCAAATACTATGAATGAATGAAGGATATACAATGTACATGTGTTTAATATAACAGGCTTCATTTATGGTCTTCGCAATTATCCAAAATCAAGACAAACTGAAAATCACTTTCCTGGAATGGAGTGAGGAAAGCAATCACTTTCCTTTAGATGTGTTATAATTAATGTACCGAATAGTTACTATTTTTACTTTTGCATCATTTCTATGAGACAAATATCAATAGTTTTATTCTACACTATTGAAATAAGTACATAAACAATACTGAGGCATATTATACATGTAGGCATAATATCACATATATTAACATTTTTAGTGTGTTTTCTGTGCTCCATAAAACATAGACTTCAACTCAGTGCCATACTTGTTTTATTACATCAATTAATTAATTAATTAATAACTGAAAAAAACTTACTGTAACAATTTGTTTTATGAAATTAATGTATACTTTTTTTAAAATTTAGTAAAAAATAGACAAACATTTATGCAGTAATATTTCTAACAATTACGTTTATAGCAATAATATATCTGATTGAATTGTGAGAAAAATTTATGACGTCATCAGATTATTGTAAAAAAGACACGACATTGTTTCCTCAGCATTATAGTTCTCCAGATCTGAATTAGAGTTAAAACAATTTTCTTCCAAATATGCCTTCAATAATTTGATTGCGATAGATCATTTAGTAATAACTATTTTTTCTAATAGTTTGTTGGTCACTCTGTGAAACATCTGCAGGGAAACCCTCTAATCTTTATTTTATATGCTCCAATGGATGGGGCATTTCATCGTATTTGTCACGTCCATCACAATTGTTTCTCTTTGTTATGTAAATAAATGCAAATATTATCAGATTTCATTAATCGTTTTGTACTGCAAATTGAAATTCCTAACAGTTGAATCATCTAACAACATAGTGTTTTGTCTTAACTAACCAAAATGATGAAAAACAATCGTGACAGATGTGACAAATACCATGAAATGCCCCGGATACAGCTGGAAATTTCTAAATCTATTGATTAAACTGAGCATGCTGTTTTAACCAGAGGTCATGGAATCGGTGGGATGGGGGCTGAGGCCCCTACTAACTTTTCAGACTTTTTGACCAAAATGATTTACCATATAATTTAAAAAAGTTTTGTTGCACCCCAACTCCCACTTTCACTTGGTGCGCCACTTTTGATCATGCTCTAAGGCCCATTTACCAATAAGCAGATTACATGTCAATACCATGATATAGGGTTTTCAAAATGCACAAAGCTTTGCAAGAATATGATCTGAAATGGAAGCACATTGACGTATCATTTACCAATCTCAACCGATCTAAAAAAATCCATAATTAATGTAATAATTGGAAGCATCAAATTTTGTTTGTCATAAATTTCCTTAGATTGTACCCACAATCCTGATGTTCCCTACACCATCCCCAAGTATTGACATCTACCAATGCATCTGTTTTCTTACTCTTAAAAAGGTTAGGAACTTTTGTGTTAATAGATAGACATTTTAGACCAAAGATAAAGTTGGTTTATTTAACTACATCAGTGGGACACATTGATAAATAGTAAGCTGTTATTGGATGTTAAACTGTTATATCAACACATAGTCTCTGAAAAATAAAAGTAAAGTTTGTTTTATTTAACGACGCCACTAGAAACACATTGATTATAAATCAGCGGTTATATTAACACATGGTCACAGAGGAAATCCGTTGTTTCCGCTTCATGGGATACCCTTACCGAAAAACAGCAAGGGGTCCTTTATGTGCACTATCCCATAGACAAGATACCACACACCACGTAATTTGATAAACCAGACATGTTTCACTGGCTGGAATGGAAAATAGCCCATAAAATGTGTGGCGCTCTACCTCTAGACTACGTCCCGCTCCCCTCTGACAAATGTGCTCCCGCCCTATAGGCTACTATTACAGAAAAACAGCAAGTGGTATTTCATATGTGCACTTTCCCACAGAAAGGATAGAGCACCCCACAGGCTTTGATCACTGGTTGGAACTAGAAATATTCCAATGGGTGCACTAAGAAGGATTGAACCTTCCGCCCCTGGAACCTTAGGTGGACGCTCTTGCACTGAGCTATAAGTACGCACCTCCAACTCATTTTAGATCAATGACCCTTAGGACTTGATGGACTCCCAGAAAACTGTCACGGCAGCTATATTATAAAACATACAACGATATATCAATATCTGTCAGAAAGAAATAGCACAACAAAATGATTAAACACATCATAATCATTTTGCCCAAAATGTTTATTTCTATTTTAATGCTCTTCTCTTTTAAGGCCATTCTTTATTTAGCAAATGCACACCGGTTGATCTTTCGAGACAGACATTAAAAGTGACACAAACTTGCTATAAAACATTTAAGCTGCCATATATTTACAATGGAGGTCAGTCATGAATGAATTATAGTACATCAACTTTTTGTTTAGTCATCATAATTTATTTGCTGGAGGAATGAAATTTCCTGGTTTAATCGTGTTTTGTTTTACTTTATGCAGGGCACGAACATTCAAAATCTGCCATATTTTAGACAAAAATTCCGGTTACATAGGTTTTTAACTACGTGTAGATTAACAAATCATTCGGTTACGAGGATTACTGTTACGTAACCAGTCCTGATAACTTGTCAAATGCTTGACGTGTTACCTCAAATTTGTGAAGGAATACAGATGTATGTACATGTACTAGTATACTGTTGAAACTGCTATAATATTATAATAATCACCTTGTTAATGATCACTTGTTATTTAATATTATTATAATGGACAGTACCGTCAAACCTACAGATATGTAACGCCACCTATGGGATCCATAAACAGTGACTTTATGACCAGATGGCCTTTGTATGATGTATATGGATTAAAATAAATACAGTATGTTACAGAATGGAGATAGACATAGCTTGGTGCAAAAGTGTCAGTCTGACTGTGGTCCGATTGATCCAAAGATCGAACCTTGTTAGTGGACCTGTTGGATTATCCACAACTGGTCCACCAAAGGCCACGGTGTGTGCTATCCTGATTATTTGGAATGTGCATATAAACGATCTTTGGTGTTATTGAGTTGGAGTAGCCTACATGAGGTGACAGTGTGTTTTCTCTTTGACCATGTGTCAATAAAACCATGAGTTTGACATCCATTCAACCCTATTAAATTAGAAATCAATGTGTTTCACTGGTATCGTTAAACCAATCAACTTTATACTTTGGTATACAAAATGGACATGTCTGGAATGCTGTTTATAGACAGGTGGTTGTTATAAACAGGTGGCCTTTAGAACAGGTTTGACTGTAACAGTTATTTATCCAGGCATTTTGTAGTACCAAATATAGTCCCCCATCAAAAGTACTGTAAACTGCGAAAATTTCGCTTGCGTTTAATTTTCGCAAAATTTATAACCACGCATAATTATCCCTCTTATAATGTGCTTTCATGTAACGACGGTCGTTTGTGAAATTTAAACGCTGTGAACATGCGCTTAGGGGCGTATTTGCGGGGGAAAACACGTTGCAATATTAATACAGTTTACAGTAAATTACACTGAAAGTTCCTAATTTCCCTGCTAAAAATGGCCTTTAAGAATAGGTCACCATTATATTATTATATACAGGTTGAAAAACATTCACTTATATTCAGAAGTGATAACGTTGTACTTGAATTGCCCTTCATAGACATTGGGTAACAGTATAAAGGTGGCTGTTATAGCAGGTTTGACTGATCATAACAAATAAATTAACAATAATTATGTTTAACATGTTAGAATTAACCAAACATTATTTGGGCCAATAATATACTTGATTGGGAGTGGGTGGGAGTGGGTGGTGTTGGATTCTATGTTTTTGTATGAGTGATTGACCTGGGTACTATTCGAGACCCAGTTACTATTACTTTGAACATGACAATCATTAATGGGGGAGCGGGATGTAGCTCAGAGGTAAGATGTCGGCTTGTGGCGGGATGGGTCGAGAGATCGATCCTCCACAGCGAAAACATTTTTATGGGCTATTTTCCGTTCCAGCCAG